>OMOT01078424.1:0-13615 GCA_900312575.1 Acanthochaenus luetkenii
TGCCGACCTAAAGTCCTTCTCCATGACTTCTCTGAACTCCTCCCACACCTGCTGCTTCGCCTCTGTCACGGCTGAGACTGCCGTCCTCCGGGCCCGTCGGTACCTTGCAACTGCCTTCGGAGTCCCCTGGGACAACATATCCAGGAAGGCCTCCTTCATAAGTCGGACGGCTTCCCTGACCACCGGTGTCCACCAGGGTGTTCGAGGGTTACCGCCCCTTGAGGTACCTAAGACCTTTAGACCACAGCTCCCAGTCGCAGCTTCAGCAATGGAGGCTGTGAACATCGACCACTCTGGTTCGATGCCCCCAACCTCCACCGGGATTTCAGAGAAACTCCGCCGGAGGTGAGAGTTGAAGGTCTCCCGGACAGGGGCCTCCTCTAGACGTTCCCAGTTCACCCGCACTACGCGTTTGGGCTTACCGGGTCTGTCCAGAGGCTTCCCCGGCCAGCAGACCCAACTCACCACCAGATGGTGATCAGTTGACAGCTCTGCCCCTCTCTTCACCCGAGTGTCCAATACATGCCGCCTCAGGTCAGATGATACGATAACAAAATCGATCATCGACCTTCGGCCTAGGGTGCTCTGGTACCATGTACACTTATGAGCATCCTTATGCATGAACATGGTGTTTGTTATGGACAATCCATGACTAGCACAGAAGTCCAATAACAAGCCACCACTCGGGTTTAGATCAGCGAGGCCGTTCCTCCCAATCACGCCCCTCCAAGTTTCCCCATCGCTGCCCACGTGTGCGTTGAAGTCCCCCAAGGGAACTCTGTAGTCCTGTACCATCATATTTATCAGGAAAAAGCTTTTCCTAATTATAGATTTTTAATTAATTGTTTAATTTGTGAGTTGACACAGGGACTGTGGACAAATGCATCTCCTGAAGTTGGCACATTTTCATCTGTACTCCCCTTATTCGCACACGTACATGACAGCTGAGAGGTGAATGTGCTATAATGTACACCCTTTCACATTACTTAGAAGTCTGTAAGTGCAAGACCCTCACAGTTGCACACATAATCAAAGCACATGGTGATTTCAAGGTGATCCAAGACATGTACTCACCACAGGGCGTGTCCCTCCTCCAGCCAATAACAGGCACTCCTTGGGTCTGACAGGTGCTGGCATAGATTTGCAGCCAGTTACAGATTGTGTCCTGGGCGCCATGGTCCAAACAAGTGTCCTGCAGGCAGCTCTGATAGAAGAATGTTGGCCCCACCCTGCTGTGGCAGCGTGCAAACACACCTCCTCGATCCACAATTAACCCACACAGCCTCACCGCCTCAGGCTCAACAAACGCATACAACCCATCCCCAATGTAGAAACGTATGCCTGTGTTGCCCACGTTGACTCCATCCTCTGTGCCGATGTTTATGTTGGCATCTGCCACAATAAGAGGGACATCATTTGGCAAGCTTTTCTCTCCCAGGCCACAACGTGGGCAGGAGTCTCCACAGCCTACCTGGCAGAAGGTGTCCCTCTCTGCCCAGGCCATGCCCCAGTCAGTGGTGGTGAGGGTGGGTGGGTATAAGGGCATGCCCTGGCAGAGGCCGCAGGAGGTGTTGTAGAGGTCTTGGGGTAAAGTCAGCAGGAGGAGAGTGTTCCAATCAAAGGCCACCTTCAGGCCAAAATCTGTCTCCAGAATTAGCTGCATGCCAAGGGTGAAGATGTTGACCTTCCCTGGGCCCAGCTTCAGAGGAAGGTACAGACGCTCCTTATTCACCTGGGCAGAGAGAGATTAAATAAT
This sequence comes from Acanthochaenus luetkenii, assembly GCA_900312575.1. NCBI lineage: Eukaryota > Metazoa > Chordata > Actinopteri > Beryciformes > Stephanoberycidae > Acanthochaenus > Acanthochaenus luetkenii. Next base: position 1,757 of record OMOT01078424.1, read on the forward strand.
ATTGGTTCTTATTCTTTATTGGGATACCCATTAGCTGACGCTTCAGTGACTACTAGTTTCCCTGGGTCCATACTCAGTCATACCTGAGCATTTTCCATACCAATTTTTACCCATTGTTTTCATACCAATAAGTCTCAACCTTCTTGCTGTGAGGCCACAGTGCTAAAGACTGAGCCACTGTGCTGCCTCTCTTGCTTTATGAGAGAAAGAGGGAAAGAGAGAAAATGTATGGGTGTGCACATGTGTGTGTCTGGGTGTGAGTGTTGGATTATATGTGTGAGTGTGATTTGAGTCAGTTTGTGAACCCATTCCAAATGTCGCTCAGGTTCAGGCTTTTCTCTGAACCAAATCCAGCCTGATAAAAGACGCCCAGATCCACATTAAGCCAACGAAAGAGGAATTCACCCTCTAGCTGGATATTCTATTGGCTTGATTAGAAATAACTCGCCTTCACGTATACAATCATGCTAGAAATGATTATTAACATGAAATATATGTCAAATCTCATAACAAATTATTGTAAACTTTAATAACATTTTCTTACACACCTTATGATTGCCTGACACATTCCTTATTCCAGATATTCTCTGAGGTGACAACATACAATTATGACTCCCTCTTCTTGCACTCACCGTTACAGTGTTTTTGTAGCTTCGTGACACTTCTATCTCATAATCGTAGACCTCCAGAACAAAGCCCCTCACCCAAATTGCCTGGCCCATGTCCCTTTCCTCATTACGAGACGCTAATTTGAATCGAGGAAAGATACCAGAAGCTCCAGTGATTGTTGCATGGTCCCTACCCTCCTCTCCCCCACAGTTGGTGGTGGCCATCCTCAGAGTACAAGAGCTCTGCAGCTCAAATGGTATACCACCAAAGGGCAGAAAGTGTCCATAACCAGCTGCCACACATAGGGCCTCAGTTCGCGGCAGGCAGAAATACAGGCCATTGCTCTCCTGGCAGTACTCCTGAGGGTGGCAGGATGCAAGCTGACAGTATAAACTGTTGTCGGAGCCATTGCAGTAGCAGCGCTCCTGGCACTCCCAATCACTCCAGAAAGTCTGATTAGTGGCCAGCTGGCGTCCATGACTCATACAGCCACAGTCACTGCGTCCCACACACAGGCCATCCCGCAGTGCAAAGCCTTCCTCACACTGGCACCCCTCCTGGCATGGCAGAGGACATGGCTCTTCGGGTTCATCCAGGTTGGCACAGGTCAGAGGGCAGGCGCTAGTACATTCGTCAAAATGACTGTTCTCTGGACAGGGCAGGGCTGCGGAAGAAAAAGAAAAAAGTAAGAAAACTGAAGAGAAAGAATGACAAGGACCACATCATCAATATAGAGCATTTTAGAGTAGTTTTAGAGTATATCTACTCACGGCAGTTGGTGGTGCTCCTCCAGGGAGCCAGGCCAACTTGAGCATCCTGACAGGCAGAGGCATAAGCCTGCAGTGAAGAACATAGAGCTGAACGGTTCCCCTCCTTTACGCACATGTTATACAGACAGTTCCTGAAGAATGGTGAGGGGTTGACTGCTGCATGACATGCCAGGAAGGAACTATTCCCCGGGTCATTGATGTTACCACACATCCAGGGACTCTGGTAGTGACGCAGGTCTGTGCACATTTGATAAAGGTCATCGCAGTCACCATTACAGGTGAGGTCATCTGCAATGGCCCGCCAGCCCTCTGTGAACTGTTCGGTGGACTCCGCCAGACGTCCATTAGGGAGGCGGAGGTCATCAGTGGCATTGCTGTTGAAGACACCACACAGACCACAAGTAACATTGTAGAAGAGGGTGGAAAGGGAGATGTTGAGGAATCCCTGGCGTGTATAGTGGACACGGACCAGACCACTAAACTCCACCACTGTGGCATTGCCTGGTGCTCTGTAGATCATCATTGTCTCCATTGGATGGACATATGGGAGCACCACTGGTTCACCATTCAGCTGGAAAGCAAAAGGTGTAAGTAACCATAGACAATCAGCAGCTGGGTTCAAGCCCCATAACAAAAGGCTTTTGCCTTGTAGAGAAAGTACTAACCTTTACTATATCAAACTCCATCCCTCCTATCTGAGCCTCCAGGTTAGCCACCCTAACTACCACAGGTCTCTTCCAAGTAGGGCCTTTGTTCACCAGCCGCCTGCCTATCTTCACCTCCATGTTTGACCCATTAGCTGGTACTGCACCACACAACTTCAGCAGATAGTAGGAGTCGTCATCTGGGAAGAGCAGGAAGGTGCCATCAAAGGAGGACATCACTGAGTTCTGGGTGAGTGAACACACTCCCTCTTTCCGAGGGTAGCAACCCAGCAAGCCCACCTCCGCCACACACACCTCACCCTCCTTACAGGATTCATTGAAGCAGGAGACTTCCCCAGCAGGCCCACAGATGCAGCGGAGGGTACATTCACCTCCTTCATCACTGGGGCTTGCCCAGAAAGTTTCATTAAGAGGGTAGTAGAGGCCATTATGCTCACAGCCACAGTCTTCACGCTGTACGCAGCGGCTGCCACTGAGGACGTAGCCCGGGTCACACTGGCAGCCCTCAATGCAAGGGTGGGCACAATACAGGGGAGAGATAAGGTCTGAGCAGGAGGCGGGGCAGGCGCTCATGCACACCTGGTAGCGGCTAAACTCTGGACATGACAAGGCTGAGAGCCAATAAGAGAGAAAAAATGGCATCAAATCCTAAAACATAGCTAGGTAAATTATTGTTTTGAAGGATCTCTTTAGACCCACTGAAACTTAATCAATCAATTAATCATGTTTTATTTATATAGCTCTTTTATACAAGCATGTCTCAAAGGGCTTTACATTGCATCATATACATACTACACTACACACAAATCTACGTTGCATGTCTTTTAACTGTGGGAGGAAACCGGAGCACCCGGAGAAAACCCACGCGAACACGGGGAGAACATGCAAACTCCACACAGAAAGGACCGGAGTAGATTTGAACCCACAACCTTCTTGCTGTGAGGCGACAGTGCTAACCACTGAGCCACCGTGCCACTTAAAGCTGCTATTTGTAGCATTTTAACATCAATAAATCATTACCACATACATTTTGAGACATCAGTATAGCATTAGTATAGTATAGTATTAGTATAGTATTGCTGAGATGGTTGGCAGCCTCTACTGGCCTTTATAGTTCATGGCATGTACCATTTTTAATTGTCGGATCTGCTGAATTGCTTTACAGCACAAAATAGGACATGGGTGATGTTTTTCAAGCGCAACAGAGCTGTCTGACAATGGTAGATCCTCTTCAGTAAAACTAAAGACACCAGGGCCCTCATTTACAAGCGTGCGTAAGTGTGGAATTTATCAACTTGTACTTCAGAATGTACTTAAATTCAAGCACAGGTCTGACCATGCGTACACACAGCATTCTGTGGTAGAATAGGAAAACTGCAAATGGAAAGCATTGCGAGTGAATGCAACAACATGCATCAAACAATTTCGACATCTACATACGTGATGTACAGTATATATATATATATTTTTTTTAAATTAAATCTACTTAGAAACAGCTAAATGAATGTAACATGGCTCATCCTGCATTACTGGAAGATTTGGCACACTGTGCGCTCCGCATTGAGCATCTTCAGAGACCGCTGATCTATTTGCTGAAAGCACAGAGTGGCGTGCAAAACATATTTTGCTTGAGTTATGACATGATTTGGTTCCTATGTTGGAGCGACTAATGAACCGCACTAAAAGCCTATTCCTGCTCACATCCAAGTCCTGTCCACCCTGGTTTTTTTTGGCCGCGTTGCACGTTGGAGATAGATTGGGCATTTCCCAATCCTCAATGAGCAGGATTATGCCAGCAGTGTTGAATGCCATAATTTCTCTGAGCCCGAACTACATCCAGTTCTCTTACACTATTCCACAACAAGCAGAGATCAAGCGGGAATTTCATTTCATTACGTGACATTAGATTACATTGCGGCTTTTATCCAAAGCGACTTACATACCATCATATACCACATACATACTACATCATGTACTAATTACATCATATACTATACACAAACGCATGTCTTTGGACTGTGGGAGGAAACCCACCGCAATTACATGGCATCGCTGGATTTCAAAATATTATAGGTGCAATAGACGTAGCAATAAAAACACGGTTACACAATGAATTGCATTATGTCAACAGAAAGGGGTTTTATTCAGTTAATGAAGTGATGTAGTATTAAATAAAAAGGTGGGTAAACTATGACCTCCAGTCTACCTCTATTTCTGTTGCAGAATAGTTTATTTTCTTCGCTCTCTGTGACATTATTCCAGTGAGAAAAGAAAGCCATATGATTGTGGCTTTTAAACTGATGTTTTGTAACCATATATGGTTGATTGGGGGCTTGCCTGTATGCAAATGATCCCGAACGTGCACGAGCATGGTGGTTTAGAACATGTGGGATTTATCAACGTTGTTGTGCGTACGACCTGCCTGCGGCTGTTTGATGAATGCCTATTTTTTGTTCGTAGGACAACATCTAGAATGTTTTCTATGCAGTGTTGATAAATGACGGCCCAGGGATGGGGAGGCGGGATGAGCAACAACATCCTCTTTATGACAGGAAACAACTGGGTTTATGGTAAATGTGATCGTAATTTTGACGTACACCTGCACTAACTACTGGCATGAAATAGAGGCTACCAATCGTCTTGACCACGGTCTCATTAGTTTACAGTAATGATACCAAGGTATCATAATTAATTTGACAATGATAAATTCATGCTTAAAATGCTACACACCTACCTACCTTTAATCAAGCACATATAATCTTATACAGAGCAATACTATTATTATTATTATACTATTCAGAACTCACCGCAGAAGGTGCGAGATCTCCAGGATCGTATAGTGACGCCCAGGGCCTGGCAGGCCAGAGCATAGGCCTGGATGGCCTGGCAGAGTGTGGTGATGTTATCCCTGTTGCTGCACATGTCATATACACAGCTGTAGACAAAGGCTGTAGGGTCCACTACTGCTCTACAGTCCCTAAAAGGTCCATCGGTTTTATTGATGAGGCCACAGTAGTCAGTGCGAAAGTAAAAGGCTTCGGTGAGTGAGTCACATGTGCTACAGTTCTGGGCACAGCCGTCTGTACACCTCCAATCTGCATCTTCTGCTCGCCAGCTACCGCCTAACTCCACCACACTCTCTGCTAACGACCCGTCAGGTAGCACAGGGTCATCAGCAGGGTCATCATTATAGTTACCACAAAGACCACAAGTGTTGTTGAAGTAAGAACTGGGTAGGGAGATAGATGCATAGTGTTGGCCATCATAGGTTACCAAGAGTCCAAAGTCTGTTTCTAAAGCAACGGCAACCCCAGACTGGTACACCCTGATAGCACCAAGCTGCAGTTGAACTGGCAAGGTCTTCATCAGTCCATCCACCTAGGGAGAGTAGCAGGGGAAAATTCAGACCAGGACAATGGATGAATGTATAAAAATGTAAACTTATGTCAACATAATGACAATGGAGACGAGATGTTTTCATATTCTTGCTTCCCCTTTATCATGACAAATACCACAATGACCCCCTTTATACCTGGCATTAAAATGCTTCCTGGGTGTCGGATAGCGTGTGTAAATGTACCCAAGATGCATTGAAGATCTGATCATCCAAACCCCCTCCAGAGGTGGTCTGAGACAAATTTGGCCACATTTACAACAAGGTGTAAATGCAATGGATATAAACTTTTGTCTGCAGATCCAACCAGGAAGCACACACAAATCAAATAGGCTGCAGGCAGCTCTGATAGTAACATACTTGTCAAAAATAGATTGTCAGGATATTTGTGGATTGGGAACAAGGGAGACAATGTGTTTACTGTTAATTTTAAAGGACGTAAATATGATAATCTGCACTTTGTCAAGGGAAATAAAAAATGTATTTCAATGTGTATAACGGAGACCCATTTTAATACCAGGTGTAAATATAATCCAGCTTCACCATATGTGTCAATCCATATCTGAGACGCATGTTAATGCCAGATGTAAAGGGCTCACCTGAACTGTTCCAAAACTGCCCTTGGGCAGCGTAACTCTGTGACCATACACTTCCACTGTGATGTCTCTGAGCCAGGAAACAGCAGCGGCCCCGCGGTTCTCATTTTTGGCCTCCACACTGAAGAAAGGCAGTCCTGCCATCTCCCAGCAGGGCCGTGCCAGCAGGTAAGAGCAGGTTCCCTGGAAGTGGTAGAGGAAGCCATCAAAGGTGTGGTAATGAGGGTCACCAAACACCACACAAGTGCTAGTGCGGGTTGGCTGGCAGTAGAAGGCCCCTTCCTGCTGCTCACAGGTCTCTAGCTGCCCACATGGAGCCTCTTGGCAAAGCACCTCGTTGTCCATGTCTAGACACCGGCATCGCTGTGAGCACTGGTCAGATAGCCAAAAGATTTCCCCTCGTCTGTAATAACGCCCTGGAGAGAGTGTAGGAAAGATGGACACACATAATAGATATTAGCAATTACATTTTCAAGTACAGTTATACCAGCAATTGAAGCATTTCACTCTAAAATTGTGTTCTCTGTAAATACTGATGACCAGAACATTTTAACAAGTGTTTCTTTTTAAATAATAGACATAATTAAATACTTTGGTTGTCTAAATGATAGCAGTTTCAGAATGGAACCCCAATATTTTAGTAATATAGAATGATAAATTAGGGAATTATTTTGTATGTAGAGTCCTTCAATTACATTTTCATATTACTGTTTGTTCAACTAAAGTAGCTGCTTTACAAAAGATAAAAAAATTGCAGACATTGAACTTGCCATTGTAGCTGCAGCCATTGGCAGGATCTATCAGTTCAGTGTCTATACGGAAGAACCAGCGGCCAGGAAAATTTACATTGGTTGTCTGTTCAATGTTCACTACATCATTTGACCGTGACCCTGGCAGGTTGAAGAAGTGACCAATGTCTCCACCATTGAAACCTGACTGAAAATGGGAAAGGTGTGAGGGATGTGAGGTGAAATGTTTAACATACATTTTTTCCATTATAGAAGATGTGTGGTCTGAGTCATGTGAGATGATCTTGGGGCATCATGACTAGAATACCTGAGCTGTTGTCCCACCTAATCCTGTCAAAGGATCTCCACCACTGGCTGTCCCTGTGCTCCATGTGATTTCTCCATAGTTGAACATAGAGAAGAATGTCACACCATCTGAGATGAGTATAGTCTGGAATGTGTTCACCTTTTAATAAAATAGAATAAGAATTGTTTCACTAAGGGCAAAACGAGTAAATGCACCCTATCAAAGCAAAATACAAATGACGATCTTTGAGAAGAGACCTTTTAAGTTGCATTTGAGAACACAGTTCTCCACAAGAACCCTATATTTGCTGACTTGGTGGAATATTGAAGCAGCAGAATGCAAGATTGTAATGTAAATATACACCTGTCTTAACAGACTAAATCAGGGAGTGGGGCTGCAACAAAGAAGAGCGTCCTCAATTAGAGAGCGTCCCGTCCTTCCTAATTGAGATGAGATTTTCCCTATTTACTTTCTGGTGGCAGTGGTCCATCCAGAGAAAGCTAAACTCGCCAACGATGGCTGAACCTCTCCACCACTTCCACCCCCACCAGATACAAAGAAAAGGACATTTCGTTTACTGATGTCACCTTAAAAGGATTTCTGGGTAATGAAGTGTTCAAAATATTACCTCTCATTGACATTTGGGGACACCAATGTGTGAAATTGCCTAATGCAGCTTTAACAATGAAAGAGATCAGGTACCAGTTCCTCTTCACATAACTGTGTGAAAGTATGTGAGCAATATATATGACAAAGTAGGGTTTGTACTTTACCGGGGTTGTCTGGCTTCCTCCGTAGAAGGTGACCTGGTGCCATGTTGCAATAAAAACCCAGGTGGCTATGAAGGTTGGCATGCTTTTGAAGTACTTCCGGACATCTTGTGTTGCCTGCTCCAGTATTGCTGGTTCGGTGGACTCTCGGTAGTACACATCTCCCCGGATGCCGTTGTGCACGTCTGCCCAAAGTGGGGCAATGAATGATCTACTGTCACTCAGGGGAAAGGCCTCTGGTGTGAACTGGCTAACCTGCACGTGGAAGGAGATCACACCATTGTTGTTGACCTGTGAACAGAAAGGAAAGGATTGGTGTTACTATTATATCTTATATATACAGTATATTATACATCATACATATTATACATTAAAATGAATATCCCTCAGGTGAGAATGTTGAGTGGAGGTTTGATGGATTGCTTTCTATTTAATGATAATGTCATTAATGATGACATGACGGCTTTGATCAAGACTTACATAGAGGGAGCGGTAGGGGACATTGAAGAAAATGAATGGGATGAGCAGAGTAAGTTCTGTAGAACTCCCATCATCCATCTTGGGGGTCTCTAGATCCCTATGGCTGGGTCCGAAGGGGTACAGGATATCATGAGTACTAGCTAAAGGAGGATGAAGTGAGAGAGGTCAAAGGTCAAGGTCAAATTGATTTATATAGCATTTAAAAACAACTGAGGTTGACCAAAGTGCTGCACAATACAAAGTACAAAAGTAATGTACATACAATACAAATAAAACACAAAGTACACAATTTACACAAACAAAGATAATAATGCAAACAATGCTACACATGTAAGAATACAAACACAAACTACAAAATACAATATAAAATGCACAGTAAAAGTAGAAGCATGGATGTACAGCTCAACCTGAATGAAAAGCCAATGAGAAGAGGTGAGTCTTTAACAAAGATCTAATATGTAAAGGTAAGCTGTTCCACAGCTTGGGGGCAGCCACCCCAAAGGCTCAGTCACCTTTAGATTTAAGCCTAGATTTGGGAACATCCAAAAGCAATTGATTTGACGACCTCAGTGCTCTAGCTGGCGTGTGAACATGGAGGAAATCAACTAGGTACTGAGGAGCTGAACCATTTAAAATCCATAAATACAAACATCAGGATATTAAAATCAATCCTGAACTGGACAGGAAGCAGTGCAGTAGGGACAGAACTGGTGTAATATGGTCACGAGAGAGGTCATAAAAAACTGACTTTACTCAACACGAAAGGATGAAAGAATTGACCGTGGGAGTTACACGCCATGCTTGTAATACATAATTGCCAAAAATGTACTGGGTGTTGACAGCATTAATTATAACAAATTACTGTAAAGATAATTATCTCCTACCTCCTGTCTGTGCAAAGATGCTGAGGAGGTGGAGCAGAATGACTGGATTGCCTGGCCTGACCATCCTAAAAGTAAAAAAGACAAAGAGAGGATTTTAATGAGCTGAGCAACCCTGTTGACATCGTGATTAACAGGGAGGCAACCATTTGGCTAGTTGTGATATCACTTCCTCACTTACTGAGTAGCACTACTGGGATCAATCAGAGGGCCTAATGTTACTTTAGCTGTCTTTACCTCATTCATTTCGCATAAAACCAACAGCTGAAATTAGCCATAGGACAACTTCTCATAAACAATGTTGGACAAATGAAGAGAAGAGGGAAAGTCATCAAACCAACGTCATGTAACTTCTTTAAGATCAGGCTCCCAGGTCTCCCCTGAGACACCCTGAAAAGGCCCTATTATGCATGCCAGAACAATGTGTCAGGATCACATTCGCCTCACAGTCCCATGTGAGTGCACAACAGTGGACTTGGGGCCTCTCTGTGCCTTGGTTCCCTGCAGTCGACCCAACTGGCCCACTCTTCTCCAGCATCTCTGTGTCTGAGGCCGGGAGCTGCTTAGGACCTCATTACCACTTCTGTTTGGGAGCTATCCATGCCTTGTTGGCTAAAGGGAGAGGAGCGTAAACACCAGGGCACTAATGGCTTTAAGTGAGTAGGTTTGAATTCCCAAGGTCTTTGCAGTGGCCCTTAAGGGCCGTTCAGTGCCTGGCTTGGCAAGCTCCCCATTGCCAAACTAGAGTATACAATCAAGTTGGCACATGTAGCAGTCACCATATAGCATTCAAAACATGACTGTTTAATCAAATATAATGAAACTTCAATGGTAAAGGTATAGTTGCACATTCATTAAATTAAAAAATTCTCCTTTCAGTTTAATAGACCTATTAATCACTGTCGACTTGACAAAGAGTTGAAAGGGATCACCAAAGTGGTGTAAGGCATCATTGTTTTACTGTAATGACTACAGTGATCAAATTATATGAGCGCTTTCAAATGTTTCACTATAAATAATAATTTATGTTACTGTTGAACATGATTGGCAGCATAAAAGTAAAATCTGACCTAGCTTATTAGCTAACTTTACATAGAAAATGATAAAATGTGTAGGATTGCAATCAACTATTTAAAAAAATACTGACTCAAGAAATTCAGGTAATGTTCTATAGTTTCAAAATGCATATAGATACTGCAGTTGATGTGGAACATTATATCGCCATTGATACATAAGGTATGTTAGGTAAATTGGATACTCCTGTTTCAGATCTCCATGTCATCTCTGTAATGTGTGAATACTATTCAGCATTATTATGATCATTTATTTATTTATTTGATAGGTTGATTATTAATTTATGTAAAAAGTTGTGATTTGATTATCTACCTATGATGAAGATATACATGTGGGGTAGGGCTCGATAAGCCTTGGCTTCTTCTTACCCCTTTTCAAGCAAACATAAAGGATCTTTTTATTTATTTATGCATTTGTAATTGGTTTGTTGTTTTATTCTTGTATTTTGCTGTTGTAGTTTTTTGTTTTTGTTTTAATCCTTTTATTGTTCTAAATAAACTATACTTCAATTCAATTCAAAGCATGATGGTAAATTGTTCTCAGGTGCACCAAGGTTAGTGGGCCCTGGTGAGAGAAGACTGCTGTATTGTCATCACACATTGTCAACAGAAAGATTACCACAATTGCACAATTAACTCCTACAGTTCACCATCTTATCTGACAGACATTTACTATATGCCTTTTAGCAGAGCAATTTAGATAAAGCCCCAGATGAATAAGACACCTCAACACTTTTTTCTGAGGGATCACACTCAAAAGCTCTTACTGTATCAACTAGGCATCATCCTAAATCAAAAGCTAAATCATTCTGAAAGTACTACAGTACCAATAACATGTTTATTGTACAATCAAAAATAAGAAAATAAAAAGCTGAGACTCAGAATAAGCAATATTCAATCATGACCTTAAATTCAAAATCACATGTTAGTAAATTAGAATTACCATCACCATTACACTGTTGGAAACTAAGCATTGACCTAAACTGGACTCTCTATCCTGATAGGCTTTATCCTGTTATTATCGGAAACTTATCTGCTGGCAACAGTAGGCAGAGTACAGTGAGGCAACACTGAATTTACCACTGGAAATCTGCTGTTACCTATACCATACCAGTTTAACCAATAACCTTCATATTCTCCAAACCAATCATAAATGGCCTTTCTTTCCTGCATCCAAATGTGATGTGCCTATAAAAGAAAGTTCAAGTTCCTTATATTTCCACATGGCCAGGTAATAAATAAAGAGAGCTAGTGATAGATGGCTAGTGATAAAGGGAGTTGAGTAGGATGATGCACTCACCTGCCTTCAGAAGACGGACATCTAGCACCTCACCTGTCTAACCAGGCAGCCTCCACAGAGCAGTGTCCCATCCAGCAGGGGACCATTCACAGAGTGGTGGTGGTGGTGGTGGGAGGGGGGTAGAAAGAGGCAGAGGGGGTGGTAGTCGCTGAAGTGATGGGAGGAGAAGAGGGTGTGTAGGGGGTTGGATGTCCAGATAGGGATCCCTTGGATGAGAAAAGTGGAGAGGGTGAAAAGCTTCCGCTGAAGATCGGGAAGGAACTTGCCTATAAAGAAGCAGGTGCCA
>OMOT01078425.1:0-14082 GCA_900312575.1 Acanthochaenus luetkenii
CATCTTCCGCTCCGGCATCTACTCTCCCTGGTCCTATACTTGCTCACTACTCCCTCTCTCACACCACACCTCCCACGTCACTCACTACCTTACTCACTCTATCGCCTTCCAGCCCACACTTCTTCCTTCTTCATGAATCACACACTGAGAGAACACCCCCCTAGTCAGCTCTACTTCCTCCTTTTATAGGGCCCGCTCTCCCCTCTGATTGGCTCATTGCTTCCCTTCACTTCCTCATCACCTGCCTCCCATTATGCTGAGTAGGGCTAGGGCTGTGCTTGCCTTCCACTTCCTCTTCACCTGTCTCCCATCATGCTGAGTATGGGGAGGACTGTGCTTGGGGCCTAGCGCCCCTAGAGGAGCCTGCCTACACTGCCTCTGTCTGCCACACCACCAAGTACAACAAAAAGGACAGTGCCTCACATACAGTATAAGCACATACTCCAGCCAGTGGGCTATAAATATCCCTCTACATAGAAACATTTAACACTCAGTGGCATTGTTACATTTGTACAATGAAATCGCAGGGAAAAGATGTGCCTGTCAAAAAAAAGAGTTTTTTGTGGCTAATATAAACGGATGGCATGTGAGGCGATTAGCTACTGTGTTCGGTGGGTGGGCAACCATTGTTAATTCATGGTAAGTGTGTATTACGCACATGGGCAGCTCTAAACCGATTAAACATGAGTTGAAAATGATCCTTCTTCCAACAGTTGGTGGGGTGCCAGTAAAAAAACAAGCTGAAGTGCCAAATGTTAGCCCAAGCGCATTCTGAGTTGTTTTGACGTTTTTGACGCTTATTTCAAACATGTTTGTTTTCAATTTCTGACTACGCATTCCATCCTGTTCCATTAATGGTGGCCCATAACCTTAGATTTTCCCACTGACTGAAACCTACCTCCTCCAGCTGAGGGGAATCTGTCAGTGTGTGAATAGGATTCCTTTACAAGTCATTATCAATCTGGTCCATTTTCCTCCGACATGGCTATGGGGCACACTTTGGTGTTCTCTCCCTCTCTCCCTCCCTCCCAATGCCTTTTCTTTCTCACATATCTATCACATACACGCGCACACATACATACACACACTGACATTTGTGATTACAGTGATTACCAGGCGGTGAAATGAAGTCATATTTTTGTTTCCAAATAACAGATTGTCAAAGCAACAAATGAATCTGCTCCCACCAGCGATGCGAATAGACATTATTTTCAAATTTCAATTTATTTATCTTGTGGGGCTGCCACTCGCACAATAGTTTTTCTCTATATTGTTAGCAATCAGCAGTGAGACATTTGCACACTTTGTCAGGGGGGGGGGTTGTTTTTCATCTGTCGTGGCCACCGCTGGAAAGCATGGTTTAAATTCAACTGGGATCAACATGTGCTGTGTGTGTATGTGCATGGATGGTGTGAAATGGTTGGGACCCCCTGTGGAGATTCGGGGTCTCCCCTGCTGCCTTGGTTCAGGACCTACATTTAATCTTTTAATCTTTTTTCCCTCTTTGGGTCCTTCTGCCTGAATATAATCTACATTTGAGTTGCTTTATTTTATGTATTTATTTTAGTAAACTTATTTAATTGTCTATCGCTTTAGAAATTCATTTATTCAGTAATGTTTACGCTACCCGTAATATGGCTCACCCTTTGCTGTCAGGGTTAACTGTCCCATTAATATCAAATGTTTTGATATGGAATAAACGGTATGAAATATAGCCGACACTTAATTTCCCATTTTGCACACTTGTTTCCATGTGGGCCTGTTGTGTGAAGTACTTGAGTCACCACAAGATGTAAATTTGAACACATCAAGGCAAACTTGAAATCTCTTCAAACAAATTACGTAATGCCAACGTTGCACTTTGTGTCATAATTTAATATTGTGGCAAACAGAGGGAGTTTAGGGGGGGAAGGTGGACAGAGGGGCCATGCGGGCAGTGCGGGCATGTTCCTCTAGGGGCGCTAGAACCCAGGGACAGCCCTCCCCTTACTCAGCTAGATGGGAGACAGCTGAGGATGGTTAAAGGGGAAGGGCAGGGCCAATCAGAGCCGAGAGCGGGCCCCTTTAAGACGAGGCAGAAGTTAAGAGAGAAGGTGTGTGACCCGTGGTGCATAAGGTAGTGTGAGATAGAGTGCCTGAGGTAGTGTGTGTTGTGGGAGTTAGAGGGAGGTAGAGAGTAAGGAAGCATAAGACATCTTCTTTGATGTGTGTCCTACAGATGTAAGGACCACATGTGGAGTCTGAGGAACCACACTAGGAGTGTCATCATCCAGAGAAGGAAACCCTATATGTGCCAAATACTGGTGGTACTTCTCCAGAGTCTGTGCCTTAGGAAGTTAATACTTAGCAGGCAGAGGGCTGAGAGGCCGTGTAACAACAGTAGAATCAATCAAGTTTTATTTATATAGCCCTTTTATACAAGCATGTCTCAAAGGGCTTTACATTGCATGCATCATATACATAGTACATCACATCATGTACTACACTACACACAAACACATATATTTGCATGTCTTTGACTAGTAGTGTTGTCATCCCAAGTATCATCGTCCAGTGAAGGAAACCCTATATTTGATAAATCTGCATACTACTTCTTCAATATCTGTTCCACAGGAGGTGGAATTTCAATGGGTAGTGGACTTGGAGGCAGTGGAACCCTATGCACCAGCGGGCTGAGAGGCAGTGGAACCACATTAGTAGCGTCATCATCCAGAGAAGGAAAGGAAACCATATATTTGACCAATGTGCATACTACTTCTCCAATATCTGTTCCACAGGAAGTGGAATTTCAATGGGTAGTGGACTTGGAGGCAGTGGAACCCTATGCACCAGCGGGCTGAGAGGCAGTGGAACCACATTAGTAGCATCATCATCCAGAGAAGGAAAGGAAACCCTATATTTGACCAATCTGCATACTTCTACTCTGAAATCTGTTCCTGCAGAGGAATTCCTACTTTAATACAATGCAATAAAAACAGATAAGATAGGCAAGATTTGTATGTATTATAATTGTTCTTATCTTTACCACTAGAGTTCTAAATGCATTACGTTCTCAGTTTCCCATGTACTGATATTCTGATACTGATATATTTGAGTGGCTTCTACAGCAAAATTCAATCATTTGATGGTTTCAAACAAGTTAGAACACCATACTTCAAAGTCGTAGCTGTTTTTAGGGTTGTCTACCATTGACGGATACAATTATACATATATATATATATATATTCTTGTCATATAGCAGAATAGAATATAAATATTGTCCTCATTCCAGGCAAAAAACATGTTATCCTCATACAAAGCAAAATATTGTATCATCACTGTCAAACTAATGATTAAAAATGGATCTACACTCGTTAGTTTGAGACATGTCTCTGTCAGCAATGGCACTGTCACATAATAGTAATAATAGAACTGTGAAATCAGATAGTTACCAGGCAAAACTATTTATCTTTGTCTGAGATGCAACGGAGAACAAACAATTGCTTTTTTCACTGTGACTTGTACTTTATTCATTGCAGGGATATGGAACTGCCAAACTACAGGTTAACTTGTATGATTCCAAAATCCTCCAACAAAGCCATAAGAAAATCCATAACCATGGCCCACTCTGATAATGTCTTATCCAAAGTGATTTTACCATAAAGCTGGTACAAATTCAATACTTTTAAAGCCCTCAGGAGCAGATGTGTAGGTTGTTTCCCTTGGCATAATGTATTATTTCTCTTTATTTCAGCTTTTCTTTTTTCAATGTCCTACCAAACAAAATAACACAAATGCTTCATGCACAGGGATTGTTTTGCCCACAGCATCCACAATTGCAATTTTTGTCTGTAGCAAATTAATCCCCCCCAACAAGCTGGCTTGAGCCAGGTATGAAAGGGTGATGGGAATACTTCAGTCAAAACTAAATTCTTTGAAAGTTGCTATAAGAGTTGCTATAAGAGCTTAGCAAAAGAACTCACCAATCAAGTAACATTAATTCATTCTTGGTTCTGGTCAAGTAAATCTGCAAACAGTAGCTGAAGGAATTACTCTAAGGTCTAAAAGACCTCTGTGCAATCATGCTGTGGTAATTCAGTTGAACAAGAAACGTAATAAAAACCTAACCAGAATATTTACTACTTAGGATGGATAATGAATCAGCAGGGCTGGTTAAATTCACTTTCAATTTAATCAATTCCGAAGGTACAACTTCTTTCAAATTAAAGTACAAAATAAAAATCATTGGTGTGAAAATGCTGGCATATCCAACCCATAAATCAATCAAAGTCTATTTGATAGATCAATAAATAATGGAGAATGAATGCTCTATCAATGTAGTATAACTACATTGCTTCAATTGAAGAGCCCAACCGTAGTGATGAGCACCCATGTTATAATTTGTTATCATGCATGTGTCATCAAGCTGAGAGGCATTTCAACTTGGCATGAACCACAAACCATTTATCCTCCAGCTCAGGGGCTCACAAATATTTTCATGTCACAGACCCCCAGATGGGAAGATTAATGTTGTTGATTTAGTATTGAACTGCATTAACTGTCTACACTATTTGTGGGGAGATTACAGTGGTGAGAGTGACACCTATGACTTGAATATTCATTATTATATATTCTCTAACTGGGATATTTTTTAGTGAATTAAATTCTCGTGAAATTAATCTATTCCTAATGTCCCTTGTAGTTTAAACAAAAGGGTAAAAATGTACCCGACATGAATAGTGGAACTCCACATCTCAGACATTTTCGATGGCCTATTTCATGTAAATCACCTCACATAAATGCTAAACAAAATATACTACGTTTTGTTATGTCATGGGTGTCATGATAGATTAGTGGATAGCACTGTCACCTCACAGCAAGACCTGGGTTAGATTCCCAGACCTTTCTGTGTGGAGTTTGCATGTTGTCTCCCTGTTTGCCTGGGTTTCCTCCCACAGTTCAAAGACATGCAACGCAGGTGGATTAGAGACCTAGAGTCTAGGGTGTTTCCCTGCCTTCCACCCAATGCATGCTGGGATACACCCCTCCCCCATGACCTTGAAAAGGAGTACGCTGGTAAAGAGATTGAATGAAAAAAAAAAAAAATCACGTCATGGAATACATCACATACCTATCAATTATTTTGTTCATTATTTCTTTTCTATCTTTTCATCACAGTTTGTGTCATTCATAACACCAGTGATTACATTACTTTCCCGTTACACCCCCATAATTGGTGATTGCGTCCTCTCTTACTTTCAGAAATGAAACAACGTGTTTGCCTCTCCTGTGTGCGTCTGTATGAATAATCAAGGTAACCAAATAGCCTTGATGCCCAATGTTCAACTTTATGCTTGATAAAATCAAGTAAATCAAATTCAAAGTAGTGGGAATACTTCCACCCAGAGAAAGTAAACGTTTCCACCATTTCTAATTTACGCTAGCTTAGTCCCCATCAACTGAGTGGATTAATTATGAGGAAAACGAATCGGGAGAATTATATCGTTTTGAAATAATAAAATATAATAACTTATATTGTGATCGGTAACTAGTATGATTACTGAAGCTGAAATGGTAATGAATTACAATAATCATCCCTAAAAGTAATAATGTCTAATGTGTTACCACCCAACATTGTGGATGGTTAAGTGAATATGCCACTGTCAGACTCAACCAAGCAAACACACTACATTTTGAAGTACAGATGCTGGGTTTCATGATGTTTATGCCATGGAGATTTTCATTGAATAACCAAACAAACAAACAAATTATGAAACACATACCTTCGCAGTATGAACAAAAATGACAAGCGCTGTCTTTTGAAATGTTTTTTTTGCTTGCGTTGTACCTGTATGGGACTCTAGTTCACCTCAATTCAGTGGAATTTTAGGAAATCCAGCATGACAAGGAGATGAAGCGGAAGGAGTGGGGTTAGGGGGGTCTGAAAGCTGTCTTAAAACCGAGTGACTATGGAAAGGATAAACATAGGACGAATGCGAAACAGAGACGTTGTGTCTGAACTGTTGTTTCGAGATTCTTATTGCCCTCTTTCTTCAAACATAATGGAGTGACACAGCCAGGATTGTCATTGTGCAAAGACAGAGAATGCGTGACTACTGACGCTACTTTGAGTATAATTGCAGCCTCAAAATGTCCAAGGTGTGATGCATCTTCCTTTGTCTCGCATGTTAAAAATACCATATCGGTCAGTAGCTTAAGAAACAATGTAATACTGCACTCAAAAACCCTTTGCTGTGGAAGACACACATTTGTCTAGATTCTGTGATTTTCATATTTTGACCAGTAGCAGTATCTATTCAGTAGTAATAAGTAGTAACTTCAGTTATGGATAACTCTTAAGGGAACAGTCAAGGTTTTCTCTCTTTTGCGTTGGCTGTCAGTTTTGCAGAAGGTTTGTATATTGTGAAGGGACATGAAAACATCACTGAGAACAAAAGAGCCAGCACCATGTTTTTTTTCTTCTTTAATTATGTATTGCTTTACACATAATTATACACGCTACTGCGCTGCAGGGTAGATATAGGTACATGCAGTGAGTTATTTGCTGCCTCTTCCCTACAATTGTACTCACTATACTATCTAGAAGCCATTAATACGCTCTTGTCCATGGTCACGCTCAAGGCAGGTGTAATGAGGTGAGCTAGCGCTTATTGTTTGCCCACCATTTTCAGCTGGGTTTTTCTGGGCTTTCACTGTGCTTGAAACTGTAGTTTGTCTGGCTCCATCTACCTCCAATATGTTCTTGAGGCATGTCTGTTAATGATCACTGGTTAAGTTATGCATGACTAACCTTGAAAACGCACCATGACCATGGCATTCATGATCTTGGAAGCTCAGCAGGCTAGCTAACTTGCTTACCTGGACAGCTATAGGCTGGTAGGGCTGTTTTATACTTTGAAGGTCAGCTAAGCTAACTAGCTAACCCAGATAACTGGGATAGAATGCCTTTTTCACAGCCAAACATTACTTAGTCCGGGAAAAAAAATTGTTATTTGGCTCATGCATTGAGGTTTAACTCAACCATTAAGATAATTTCTGCCTCAGAGACATTAGTGGTGTGTGTGTGGGTGGGATTATGATTATGCTGTGTGACAACCGATATCATCAGATGGAGAAATGTCTTGTAATTGTGTGTAAATTAATTCTGGATGGAAACCAGGGTCGTGTTGTACATGTGTGATGTGTAGTTCCATGCTCTAAACAGCCCTTAGCTGCTGGAAGCCCTTGGCACTCAGTAGCCTTGCTGTTGGCAAGTGGCTACAGAGGAGTGGCTATCTTCCTTTTGATAGGGTGACCAAACATCCTCTTTTACCCGAAGACATGTCCTCTTTTTGGGTCCTAAGAGATCTGCCCTTTAATAATACAAATGTCCGGGTTTTTGCTTTGCTTGTTCCACAGACCATTTTCCATGAAAATTATTATTTATAATATAATTTTTCGTTCCGTAAGTGTAACGTTATGCATCAACTATTGAAGATGTTGTATAAGGTGCCACACTGGGGTTACGCACAGTTACCAATTTATTTTGCACGTTGCACTCGTAACTGAGTGGCTCTACTTCGGTCAGGTCAAAGAATGCACTGAGCGCACCAGTTGTCCGTTGAGTCACTTCTTTTAGTGCAATACAATTTCAAAGAAACGTCTTGCAAATACTTTCATGCTTATTTGATGAGCAATCGCAAACTGCAGGGAAAGATCAGCTCTTCAGAAAAATATGGATGACTGAAGAATAATTTTCTTTTTCTTTTTGTTAAATTAACATTTGTTTTTTAGGCTATTCTATTACATTATATTAGAGATAAGTAAGGCCTAAGACTTCTAATAAGAGATATGTTATTTTGTTACACAACTGCATTTTCTGTTCATGTTGTACAGAAGAGGCATACTTTAGATAAATACATAACAATTACAAAGCATCTTTGAGTATCTTTGAGCATCTTTGAGTGTATTTTGAGCATCTGAGTATCTTTCAGCATCTTTGAGTGTATTTTGAGCACCTGAGTATCTTTCAGCATCTTTAAGCATCTTTGAGTATATTTTGAGCAACTTAGTATCTTTTGAGTATCTTTTGAGCCGAATGTCCTCTTTTTCGGGAATTAAAATGTGGTTAGCCTAGTTTTGTATGAGGTTAAATTTGCCTGGCATGTATTTTGCGGATTCATTTTAAATGTGTCTGGCATATGACATGATAAGGTCAATGATGTTAATAGATGATGTACAAATGTTTAAGATCCTTACTAACCAATTACATTAATTCATTTTGGATCAGCTGTGATCACTGATTACTCTGCTTCTCAAGCTGAGTAGGAACAACATGGTGACACTACATGTGTACAGTAATGGCTACACCATTCAACAATGTTCCAATCCATATGAAGAGTTCATTTTCAAAAATATAGGCAACCACAAGTTCATCATTCAATGTACGTCATGTATGTCATCAAAGGATGTATCATCAAAAATCTAAAGTTACAAATCCATTTAGTTTACTACACAATGGCATTTTTGTACAGTTACAAAATCAAATGTCATATCCATAGCTATACACTGCACGTCTAGGAAAAACCAAAGAAAACGGTTGAGCTAATAAAATATTGTTACATCCTCCACACCTCCATATTGGCCAACAAGCCACAAGCTGAAGGAAATCTGAATGTTACTGATGTTTACTCTCTTTTATGTACTGTACTTTATATATTTTATATGTTCATCCTCCACAGACTGTCTTTTTCTGTATTCTAACCCCGTCAATTCATCTGGCACATAATGTGTTTGTTAGGCATGGAGGCCCCCAAGCTCGGCCAGGCTGAACTCCAGCCATATGTCTTTCTTTCATTACTTTGTCATAGGGATCCAGTGGCCTCCAACACTGGCCATTAATCCTACGCCAGGTCCCCACCTCTGAGTGCCATTCTGTTTGCAAGTTGAGCCTTGTCATTTGGCTGAGTTTCGTTTCACTGAAAGGGAGGGAATTTCATAGCCCCATGAATCGCTCCTCTGCTCTTTCTCTCCTAGTTGCTTGTTAACCATGTGACCAGTTGACGTTTGCAATTCATTTAAACTGATGCTGCTGCCTTTCTGGCTGCTTTCCTGAACTGGTCATTGTCTGTGATTGAATGCTATTTCAATCAGCAGCCTAGATTGTTCCTGATCAACGAAATAATAACGACTTTCTTGCCTCATATGGGTAAATATAGACACAGACTAACCGTCCGGCACACAAATTGTTGATGCCAATGAAATGCCTGTAGACTTGAACTACCTCCTCAGAGCAAACCCCGGACAGTCAAGTTTTAAACACAAAATTAAAATGGTCATGTGAATATGAACAAAAAACGAAAATGAGTGATTCCTGTGGCAGGAAGTGCACTGCTGTCAGCACTACTGTCTGTGTTAATGCATCCTGTTTGTGCAGAGAAATATACACCCAATGACAAATTGCATGCTTAATTGCCACTGGACATAGTATGCACAGTTCATGTTCATTTGTATTGTCCATTGCTGGATCAGACATCGCTTGTGTTAGGTACTTGTGTTAGGACTTTTGCAGAGTCACTGTCTCCTTCCTTGTTCAGCAACCAAATGCCTCCATAATAAGGCTGCCACCATTTTAGAGTCGCTGTTGCTGCTATACTAGGCCTATGTGTTACACTGTTGTTGCATGTGAGTATATTTGCGATCCTTTTAGATTATCTTGAAAGCTTTGAAAAAGAGATGATTCATCATAAATTCAACTGAAGGCACCATACTACTGAAGTATTACAGCTAGACCACATGGTGTTGTCTTGTAAAGTTGCATTAAGTAATCTATGACCTTTACTGGCCTCTATTGGCCAGTATGAATTGCAACAATGTCGGTAGAACTTATCTCCTCCTAAACATTATAGAATTGTATTTATGTCACTGTATTATACTTGTACTTTTTTTTATCTTAGATGTGTCTATGTGAGCAACTATATCAAGAAAAACTCCTTGTATGTGCAAATATACTTGGCCAACAAACACATTCTAATTCTGATTCTTTAATATTACAAATTACCACTGATGATACGTAAGGATGATTTAGGGTAGGTCAGTTAGGTCTAGTTGTAATTATCTAATGTTAACATTTGTCGTGTGATAAATTGTGATTTGCAAATTGAGGATTAGCATGTAGATACATTGAACACAATGCGCCAGCTATTTCTACTTAATCTGGGTGTATATACAGTTCAGTACATGAATAATCGCTTTGTGAAGTCAGCCATACCTACTCTGTCCTGCGTAATGTGATGGGTAAAGCATTAACATTGTCTTACAAAAATGAATAATTCATGATTTAGCAGCACATATCCATTAAATGCTTGTTACCATTACTTGACACTAATAAATGTACATTATGATTGACTCAGATGGTTAGAATCACACAACAGAGAGGGATGGTGGGAGAAAGAGGGAGAGAGACCTCCAAGTGACATACATCTTACTGTTGATGTTGATGTAGAGCGTTGACTTGATAACATTAACAATCTAATTGCTTTTAGAAAATGATCATTACGCTGTGTAAATTAGACCATAGCCTATGCAGGCCAGTTGCCAGGCATAGTGTATGAACACAGGTCGGAATTGAAGTGATTTATCCGATTATTTCCTCAAATGCTTTGCGACTAACTGTACAATCTGAATATTTTATGCTCTTGATTACACGGCATAAGATAATGAAACATTGATTCAGAGCTCAGTTCATTTACTCACTCACCGGGAGCGATTGCCTCTAGAGATCATTTGTACATAAGTGGGAACAAATACATTCCATCCTCAGAGAGGCAGGTGAGTTGCATTATTGAGCATTGGGATTATCTTTGTTTACCGCATTGCTACCCTTAATCTCCCTTTATCCAGAACTCCCACCCTGAGCATGACACATTTATTTATAATTTGGTTCATTTGTGTTAAGGCGCCTGTGTACAAAGCGGCTCGATTTGCTCGAACGCCCTTCACTTTCCTCAGCAGCAAAAACAACTAGGAACACTCCTCACTCATCTGTTGTGTTCCCATGCATACCAATAGGCTCAAATCGATGGCATCTTTTAATTGAAAATAGATGGAGGCGTTTATATGCGGCCTGATGTGCTGCACCTTTAGCCCAGTTTCTCTCACGCGGCGTGCTTGCAAATTTGTTATATGCTCCACTTAAAATGTGTGTGTGTTTGTTCTAGGAATGAGGATCATTGCTATGAGGAGCTAGGGCCTTAATGGCATTAGTCAAAGAGCGAATGTTTAATCATCCCTTCGCTCGGTTATTGATTTGCCATTAGATGGCAACTATTTAAGGAAAACCTTGAATAGGATCCCGAGATTCACCCGACGGCGTCTCTTCATCACCAACGGACGACCTTGGACTTGTTTAGTCGTATCACAACGTCGCATCACGTATTACAGACACCTCGCCTGTGCTCTTCCCCAGGACTATACATCATTGGGAAATGCCCAGAAGGCTCTTTTGATTGCGCTCCTGAGAGCACATAAGGGTTTCATGAGGGAACATAAAAAAAAGTATGGAGAGGAACACGCTACCAACAGCGCAATGACAACATTGCTCCCAGGTGCACCACTATCTGGTAACTTTTTTTTTTCATCCCTCTTGAGTAAACCTCAGTAAACACAGAGCCGAGCAGTCGTATAATTGGTAGGATAACGTATCTTTCCAGACATACGTTTCCTCTTTGCGTTTTAGCCAAGGACTCATAAAACAGTAACGGTGAGCTTTAGTGCTTGTTTGTTACATAACTCAGACGGCATAATATTATCTGCTAATGGGTGACTATATCCGCAGGTGACTATTTCAAATTGCAATAGCGCGTTCCAAATACATGCAATAATTCATAAATTCAATAACACACGTTTTGAATCCTAGAAAGTGTCACTGGCAATCACGGGCTAGAATCTAATCCTGATGCATGGCTATAACCAGTGCAATCGCGAGTGATGTAAGTGCAATCGCAAGTACGCACTGCACTGTGCTGAAGTACCTCTACCCTGCACACACACACATTCCACATGATGAAAAGCTAGCCTATATGGCATGACGGATAGCTCCTAATGCCTTCGCCGAGCAGATGTTTAATTTCTCTCGCACTATGATACATTGCACGTCAACCACATATTCTAACCTAGATGGCTCTCACGATGAGCGCTTTCTGCATAATTTGTGAAAGCAGTACGTAACGGAAATGCACTCTCTGCTGAGACGTTTCAGTATCATCTGCTTGAATGGCATCCATATGATCAATGCACATCCTGTCATCATCGCCGCCACCCCCTCACCGTGAACGTCTCTGTTGTGCCGTGATGCGAAAAAACACTTTCAAATAGAAGTCAGGAGAGAGTTGCTCGAGGTGAAAATCACTGGAGTCTGCTGTCTTTCAGACTGCAGTACAGCGTGTTGCCCGTCACCGCTGTGCTTAGCATGAATTATTGTGTTTGACATTTTGCATTTTCACTATGACTTTGTCTAATTTCCCATTCATGTTTTTCTTCAGCCCTGCTGCCTAATAAATAATAATTGTTCTGGAACGATGGCTTGGTCACTCAGATGACTTTTACTCTATGCATGAGTAAAAGACAACAAAACAAGTTATGTGTTAATGTCCTGTCTACTGATGATTCTGTTGTACTCTGTTGTATTTTATCAAACTCCAAATGTTTGATGAAAAAAAAAGTTTTGATAACCACAAAAATGTACACTTTTTATTTGTGTGAGAAATAAGATATATTCTAAACCTGGAAGACTCAATTAACTTTCCTGCTTAAATAAAGTTAAAATAAACTACATCAGTACATACCTCTTAAAGATGTCCTATACTAGTTTCTAGCTTAAAGAGAGAATTGATCGTTTTCACAAACCCAGATTTTACTCTCCTGGACTCCAGGAGTATTTCATTAGTGAACGCTTAATTTAAGCTGTACTCCCCTTTTGCCAAAAAAAAGAAAGATAGCTTGGTTATGCCTTTGTTTGCTTTCATGTCCTAAAACATGTTTTAGAATAACGATGTTCTTGATCAACTATACCATCTGCAGCTTGTAAAGCCCAGCCTGAGGCAGCTGGGAGAAGCAAAACAGTGGATTTTCCCCCTCCACACATACACACACACACACACACAAACACACACATGCACACACACACTCTCTCTATCTCTCTTTCTCTCTAGTGGAAATAAACTGTTCTTTTTATATCAGGAAACAGCCACACACAGCTGGTCCACTGTCACAGTTTGACTGATTTCCCAAGCTATACGATTCGTTATCATTGTGATCAATTATCCGCTTGTTCCCAGGTGACCATCTCTATTCAGTTTACCCTCCATGCAACGGTAGGATTCCCATGCACTGATGGGAGGAAAACTAATTTAGGAATACCACACATGACTTGATCTTCAGTTACTGCATTTTTATTTTGGGGTTTGTATTCATTTTGAAATAATTTACATAATTGTACACTTTTGTGCAAATTTGATCACAGTTAAACCAATATTCAGATGGGTCCTTAAGTTGAATCAAGGCCAAAGCAAATAAAATGATGGTCTCTTGCAGTGTTCTCAGTGTTCAAACATCATATGGAACATAAATACGAGATAAACACAGTATATGGTGAATTGCTAATTTAAAATACATCTCAGAGGGATCAGAAAACTGTAACATAGTATAGGAATACTCCTTCATGCATTTGGGATACACTATTGGCATCTTAACAAGTGAGTATTGTGTAAGATGAGCTTCCCTTAAAGTCTGGTTGACTTTTATAAGTACCAATTACAGTAATTGAGAACCTTAGGATTGCTATTGATACTGCCGAGAATGAGCCTGGGCGTTTTGATGTTGTCAGGAAGCTGACAATGAGCATTTTTCAAAGGTGTTCATGCTCACTTATAGTGATTGACATCAGTGAAAATGCTAATGCTGCAGGATGTGGTGCACCTGAGAGTGTGTGTGTGCGTGAGAGAGAGAGAGAGAGAGAGAGAGAGAGAGAGAGAGAGAGAGAGAGATGGGGCTGGAGAGATTGGAAATAGAAAATGGGAAAGACACTTATCCTTCAGTGCAGCC
>OMOT01078425.1:14102-29497 GCA_900312575.1 Acanthochaenus luetkenii
ACACTGGTCCATCAGTTTTTACTCTATAACAGCCAGCTGCTTTCGATTGTCTCACCACTGTGAATACATTTTTGTGAACACAAAGAGCTAGGTTGTGGGGAAATAGTGTTAATGTGAAAAATAAAATGAGAGAGAGAAAGCGAGAGAGAGAGAGAGAGAGAGAGAGAGAGAGAGAGAGAGAGAGAGAGAGAGAGACAAACAGAGTGAGAGAGAGAGAGAGGGAGAGAGAGAGAGAGAGAGAGAGAGAGAGAGAGAGAGAGAGAGAGAGAGAGAGACCGAGTCCTTTGCCACAAATATGTTCAGGGTGGTAAGTCCATTAATTGACTCGTTTGGGAACTGCCACTGTGTCAAAAGCAACTTGTTAAACTGAGATCAAGAGAGAGAGGGCTGATTAATTATTAGATCGGTGTAGCAGCTAAGACTGGAACGGTGTCTCTTGATATCGAGTTAGTCCACAGAGGTTCAGCCTGTCTTCACATTCCCAATATCAGGATCATCGTCCATCAGCGATGTCTTGTTTTCATTCACATAACCGTCTTGGAAAGAGGAGCGAAATCAGTAATTATCATGTGCATCCTAATTCATCTAGTCACACTAATCTGTGGGATGGCTTGAGGTTAAGACTTAATCTTACGGTCTGTTAGAAAACTTTAAACAATTTACTTACCATTTATGCCTCTTGGAAGGTCATTTTCGGTGACGCTTAGACGCATCCAAGATGCAGTCGAATGTGAATGTTTCCTTCTTTTGTTTTGTCTCATTTAAGGTGAGGCTCCCCTGAGAAAGACATGAAGTGTTTCCTCTTTGAGAGCAGGTGAGACCGGGTGTCAATTAAACTTTTTCCTCTTATTGAAAGGGTGGGAGGTGCAAGGGGCAAAATAATTCATTAAGTTTTCCTGCCGTGAAGAATGTCAGCCGGCAGAACCGCTCAAAACATGTTTCCTGTGGAGAGAACCTCAATAAGAGGACCTTTTTATTTAATTCCTTATATTTAGTTATTTTCATTTCAGAAACAATTTCCACAGAGGCAGCAAGAATTTTAATTAATTTTCGCTCTGCATCCGTACCACTCGGGAGGGATAGTTTAATTTAGCTAAAGGGGTTTTTCTTTTCCAACAACTCTCCTCCTGGATCCCCTGGAGTGGTTTGCTTTGCATCCTGATGTGGTGATGACCACGATATGCATGTTTTCTGCCCCATTGAAATGAATACACAGTAGGACTTTGATGTAAATTATTCCAATTCACTTTGCATGAGATTTCACATTTCACACTGAAGATCTGTATTGAGTATATCTTTTTTTATTTTATCTTATTCCCTCTGCAGAGTCATTTTAATTTCAGCCAGAACCCACATTTATTTGAATAAGGACTGTAAGGCAGAGGTGGCCAATGACACTTCAATGATAGGCCTCTGATATCTGTCATCTGTGGAGCGCATTCACAACTAGGCGTAGTGATTGATTTATAGTTAGAGTAAACAAATTGCTTCATCCTGCCAATACAGGAAAGGAGACGAACGGTCATCAGCACAGACATGACAAAAGTATATAGTTCCATGACTCAACCCGTGTCCCTATGACCTTTTCTCAAGTCACAGAAAAAAAGTTAAGCGCACCAATTTTGTCACTGTGCCATCCTCTGCTGGAATATTCTCTATCTAAGGTAATTGCAGTCCGTGTCTCTATCCCTGCAGTACATTTGTCAAGATCGGCATTAGTTGGCACCGTAACAATGGCAAAAGTGGCCTCAAGTGCCCTTGAGTCTAAATTGAATTATCCATGAAAATTGCATTGTCTCCAGAGAACAGTAGGTGACAAACCAGTGGGCTTTACAAAGGAAACGTGTACCATAAGTACAACGTGCTGTTTGGTCATGCGTAAAGTAAGTCCAACAGAGGCATTTTTCTCCCACCACATCAAAATGTTTACTAATGTAATGCTATACTGGGAAAGATTTTTATGTAAAAATACATTATATATTATTATAGCCTAAGTCACAAAGTGGGGCTGCAATAGAAAACAGCATCCTATCCCCACCAGAGATGCTGTAGATTCACCCTATTTACCCAAATGATATTGTGATGTTGGGTATGGCTTAAGTCCTACTTATCTGATAGAATGCATAGTGTTTCACAAAACAACATAATCTCAGAATGTTCTATTAAGTTAACTTTGGTGTACCATAAGGTTCAGTGTTAGGCACTTTGCTATTCTTTATTTATATACAGGCTCTCTTTTCCATCGCCATAACCTTACATTTCATTGTTATTCAAACGATACCCAAATGTACCTACCGATTAAGACAAATGACCTTTCACAGCTCTCAATAAGTGTGCCTATCTGCTGTCAAATAATGGATGTCAGCTAATTTTCTGCTACTAACTGCCATCAACAATGAGATGTTAGTTGTTGGCCTACTATCTCGTCTTGCTGATGTCACCATACAATTTTTGGGACTGCTCAATTACCCAGAGTCTCACAGTTAAAAACCTTGGTGTTACATTCGACCCAGCTCTCAAATTTGACACCCACATCAGGGATATCACAAATATATAATTTTTCCACCAATGCAATATTGCTCAAATTTGGCCTTTGTTAAATATGGCTAATGCAGAAACCCTAATAAATGCTTTCGTTTCATCAAGACTTGATTATTGTAATGTCTTGTTTTCTGGCCTACCTAATTGCATTATCACAAATCTTAAACTTAAACAAAATGCTGCAGCCAGAATATTAACCAGAACTAAAAAAATTGACCATATTACATATTACACCCATCCTGACCTCCCTTCACTGGCTTCCAATTCAAGCCAGGTCAGACTTTAAGGTACTTCTGTTAACATATAAATCATTACATGGGCTTGCACCGTCATATTTATCTGACCTTATCATTCCTTATGTTCCCCCTCGTGCCCTCAGATCGCAGAACGCTGGTTACCTTACTGTCCCTAGAATCAAGAAAAAATCAGCAGGCAGTAGAGTGTTCTCCTACCGATCTCCCTTTCTCTGGAACCAGCTTCCTCTTACAATTAATGAGGCTAGTTCTGTAGAAACATATTTATTCTCACTGTCATATGACCAACCTTAGCATGGTCTAGCTTGGGACCGACACAGTCTCCGTCCTACTTCAGCTTTGACAGTATTTACAAAGAAATCTGCCATTGGGAACCCAGTGTAGGGCTGCTTCCTGGTGGCTACATGTCTAATCATTTTATTCTGCTGTCTGCATGAATGTGTTTGTGGCTGATCATGTCTGTCTGAGCATACAGGTCTTGCTTAGCCTGGCTATGTGAGTGTGCGTGGCTGCCTGTCATTCTCTTTCTCAGTGGACGTGGGTGCTGCCCCGGCTCTTAGGGTCATCAGTGCTGGCTGGAGTGTCTGTGTCTGTGCTTCCTCTTTTCTCGGACACCGTTGCAGTGTTCCTACCATGAAGTGGACGTGGGTGCTGCCCCGGTTCATATGCCAGAATAAGACTTTCTTAAGAAGAATTTCTTCTTAACTTTTTCTTAACTGTGTTCCAGAATGAGGTCCATTGTCTTTTTGGAAGGCAGAGCATCTCATAAAAAACATACTTCTCACACTGATATTGGCACAGATTGTTGTTTTATTTTTGTCATTGCTGCATGCTGGGAATCTTCATTCTTAAGAGTATATAACATTTGTGCAAAACGAATGGGTGCAAAAAGCCAATGGAAAAGGTCATTTCGAATTGCTGGAAGACATTACTTCCAGCTTTTTAATGTATTCCAATTTGCAGCTAATGGCTTTTTGTCATTCCTTGAATGTCATTTTTCAGATGAAAATGAAAATGCACAATGTTGCACACAAGGGTTTATATTTTAATCCTTGCCTTTCAAATATCAGTGCAAGCATAATACTTTTGCAGTGATAGCCTTCTTGGATAGCATACACTGTGTGAAAACAGACACACTTACCAAGCAGGGAAGTTGATTATGCCAGTCACAAATGCAATTTTGCCTTGTCATTATTTACTCTCAAGTTGGTCAACATTTTCATTACGTTTCCCGAGCAATGAGCACATCTGAGGGTATGTTTAATGCTGTTGCAGACAGCATTGTCACTAATTCTAACTACCGTAACCATTTATTTTTATGTTGTTAAGACTACCAAATAACAGTTTATAATAGCATAATTGAGAGTCCTGTTCTTTCAAGTTTTACCAAGTTTGGTAGAAGTTAAGGTTGTGTAGTTACCTTGCCATGATGTAACTTAAACTTGAAACATATTAATTAGTTGTAGTTGCTGTGATGTTCCTGCACTGCACTTCCCAGAGATCACTTGTCAATCAAACAGTGTGTCCAGTACTGTGATGTCTTTGTCTTTGGATGTTCTGTTGATGAAGTTTGAGTTTCTGTAGGTGGCGCTCTTTTCTTTGTCTGTTCAGCCCTGGTGGCTATCACTGCTCATGCTAACTACCCAGTTCTTCTTCTATTTATTCCAAACAAACTGCTGTTGCTGCGTATGTGTCACTTCCTGTGTGCAAGGGGATTTTTCCCTGGAAAGACCTGCCAGACACCGGGTGTTCAGAATAGTAAATGTACGCTTTCATGACCTGGCTATGGGTTGAATCACTATTGTGTTATATAAATCAGCAATAGACTGTAGCAAAATGAACATGTATTCATATAAAAATGGCACACATTGTTACTTTAAGCTGTGATTTTGGACCCAAAATGGGTCACTGGTGTGTTCAATCAATCAATCATGTTTTATTTATATAGCCCTTTTTATACAAGCATGTCTCAAAGGGCTTTACATTGCAGGCATCACATAGTACATCACATCATATACTACACTACACAGTGTTGCTGAAAGGTCCTCACATGACAAGTGTGTTATATGTTTCAGTGAATGTGGGACCCGGGGTGACACTGAATATACTCAGTTTGTGTCTCAGGCTGCACTTGCAGTTGTTTCCTGCTTTGGTGTGTTCTTGAACCCCTTTAAAAGGTCTAAGTCACACCTCACTGTGGTTAGTGGAGACACGTGCGTCTGTCACATAAATATTAAATCGTGTCCCCTTTCCACTCCAGACCTAATCCATCATTAAATAATATTTGACCTGGTAAAAGTCGACTCGTAAAAAAGTAGACTGTACCAGCCCAATAGCACTAAACATACACAGCATACAGTACTTTGACACAGAAGATATTGATCATTTTGTGCTGTATTTTGATGTAAATGGTAATAATGATATGGTGTGCCAAATTAAAGCGCAATGCAAAAGCTGTGACATGACAAGTTTATTATCTATATTTTATATTTTGAGTTCCAACTCAACCTCTTCCAAGGTAAAATTGGTCAGTTTCCAATTAAACAGATTTTAGCCCTATTTGATACAAGTCTTCTGTATATGTATTCCCCTAAAACAGCGTTACAGATCATAGATTGTGACTCAAATGAAAATTACTCTGGAAATATACATCAGTAATGGCTCACACGTTATCATCTGGGGGGAAATTACATTGTGCTTGTCTGGGTAAACAAATCCACTTTTTAATCAGTAAAGGGCTCAAACTCTGTTAGCATTTGGAAGGTGCTCATTAGCAAGTCAAATTGTAATTGTAGGGTCATCAAGGAGGTGCGTGTTTAATGCATCATTAAAGTTCGGTAAAGGTTTGGGTTGTGTAGATACCTTGCCATGATGTAAATACAAACATTGGCGAGATATCTCCAATATTTGCTCCGTAGATTAAAACATGATCATCCAAAATGGTGCTGATTTCTCACCCCCATTG
This sequence comes from Acanthochaenus luetkenii, assembly GCA_900312575.1. Lineage (NCBI taxonomy): Eukaryota > Metazoa > Chordata > Actinopteri > Beryciformes > Stephanoberycidae > Acanthochaenus > Acanthochaenus luetkenii. The sequence goes on from OMOT01078425.1 coordinate 19,863, forward strand.
ACACACAAACAAATGTGAACAGAGCGGATTCTGACAATATACAAAATAAGAAAACCCGTTTCAGCGTGACAGTCAAGTGGGGAGCCAAAGCTACTCATCTAGCTTTGGCTCCCCACTTGACTGTCACTGTCATCCAGAGTTGTAGTCGAGTCACCGTACTATGAGTCCAAGGCTCAAGTCACCAGTCCTCAAGTCCAAGTCCAAGTCATCTTGTCGTTTGATTGCCGAGAATTGCTTCATGATGATTGACAGTTTGACGGGCCCTGTGATTGGCTGACTAGTCTGCTCCATCAGATGTAGTGAAGAGGCGCCACTCTGCTCACTACATAAATATAGTTATCCTACTTGTTCTGTACAATTAATATAATTCTATCCTTCATCAGATTGTAAATAATATAATGGATTATTGGTTGACATTCTGATGAAGGCCTTCATGGGCCAAAACGTCAATGGAATTATTTTAACTGTGTAGAACAAGTAAATACATTTATATTGTGAGCAAGAGTGGCACCTTCCTCATTAGATCTATAGAGCTGCACTTTTGCCTCACACCGGTGTGAGCGCTGCATGGTCTGCTCCATCACATTAAATCAAGCACTGTCAGGTCTATTTCTTATTGGTGCACAGTTTTCATCACTTCGTTCAACTTCATTCCACAATTTTCAAGCTGATTGTTCTGATTGGTGGAGGCCCTATGGCGCAGCTCCTGATCTGGCAATAGGACGGGTCGGCTCTGCTGCTGTCTGCACTGTGACGTATCACACGCTATTTTAGGTGAGTAGCCAATACGGTAAATCCTTCTCCTCAGAGGTGGGTATACAGTGTATACCTGCGTATACCCTCCACTACACCACTGAGTATATACGCCTTCTTGAAGCTGCAAGTTATATACTGTCATAAACCATATCCGTCCATCCAAGCTGGGTTAGCAGAGTTTTATTGAACTCCAACTTCATCGCCTCTCATTAACGGCAGGCACTAAGTGAAATCACCTTAAACGCACCATGTACGGCTAACATCTTTCTGTTTACTTATTTAATTCCACCACGGGGGTGGGCTCCACGAGCACCTTAACGCAATCAGCCCTGTGCTTCTGCTGCACAGAGGAACCTTTGGCCACAGGATAATCCCTCTCGTGTGTGATTCTCCAACTGTCACTATAGTGATGGCAATTACAGGCCTGAGGGTGCCAGGCAGGTGGCCTTTGAGTTTTAAATCAGTCAGGCGGTCTGTAGGGGCCATTTAACCCAGCTCACCTGACTTTTTGTTGGAACCGCTTTGAAAATAAAAAATATATACTCTATGTGTGTGTGTGTGTGTGTGTGTGTGTGTGTGTGTGCATATATCACCACACGTGTGCCCCCACTGGCCTTGGATAGAATCCCAACAGAGGGTTCTCTCCTGTCTTGAATTTACTTTCTCCCTTCTTCTTTCCCACTGTCTAGATATTGAATACAAAATACCAAAGGTAGCTGAACTGCCCGCTCTGCTTTTTGGGAAACAAATACATGAATGCATGCATACAGACATACAGTACACACACATACAATCCACTTAATGTCTGGTTCAACTGAATTTCTAGGCTTCTTACAAGCAAAAGAGAATTGTCAACTACAACAAAAATGTGATCTTCTCTGAAATCCTTCATAAGCCCTTTCCGGACAGGATTGGTTTTACTCGAGTAAAAGGTCAGGTAATGCAATTCTCATTTTAGTCCAATGCAGAACAACATTATTTGTGATTGAGTGGGACTACCGTATTGGTCCCAATATAAGACGAGCCCTCTGTTTCAAGACTCATTTTTGGAAATACTTTGTTGAAGACCAAATCTTGTTTGTATAAAGAAAATCATTTTATTTGAAAATACCGTAATGATAATAAAAACACATTGAATAAAACAACGTAGGCTGTTATTTTGATCATCTTTTGGTAAAATCATGTTTTATAGAAAACATTGAATAAAAACCTTGAATAAAAAATGCATGTTGAGCTCTATGGTGATTTCCAAGGCTTTGAGCTGAATGACAGCTCTGATAGGTCGTTATGTTCTTTAGTCACGTGTTCACACCCCCTCCTGTCAGTCAAGCTTTTCTCTGACTGTACTCTTTTGGGGCGCCATCTTCTAACATTACATTCTGTAACATCATATTTCTTGGCTGCTCGATCGTTGTTTGATGACTCTGCTTCGTTGATCGCCATGGTCTTAAAATTGTATATGCATACACACAATATACACAATTATATATATACTGTGGACGTATATAATATGTATTTATTTTCTTCCTTAAATCTTTCAAACAGTGGATAGTCTTGGAGAGAGGCTTAATTTGTTTCTGCTCACTAGTTTTTTGAGAAACCTTTCAAAGTAATTGGGCAACATCCCACACACACCATACAGCAAACCAAAAGATCAAATAAACTCACAAGAAATATGTAGCTACCAGAATCTTTTCATCTTTACCATTAGCAAATCCAGCATGACGTTCAAAGTGTGTTAAGATTTTACCTCCAGCGCATCAAATCTGACGTTTGACTGCCTTGACTACAATGCGCAGTACAGTTGGTAATAGTCCTGAACTTAGCAGTCACAAGCTTGACGTCTATAAATTCACCTCACAATAAAATAATCAGCACATTGCTCCACTCCCTTCAGTCTTTGTCCCAAGAGGGAGAGAGTGTCTTCTCTACACTTCACCGCACGAGGAACTTGCAGACAAGATTCAACATAATGACCGCAGGGCTGTTTTCAGATATACGTATATGGTCTCAGACTGGTCTTCGAATATAACCTGTTTTGACCTGGTATTGACTTGTTTAGGCCACTTTTATTTGGTATTTGTTGTTTATTTGCACAAAATGGATACATTAAAATATAACAACAACAACAACAAACGTGCATTAAGGGGTGGTATGGTGGCCACACTGGTTAGCACTGTCACCCTACAGTTTGTATGTTCTTCCCCTGTTCACGTGGGGTTTCCTCCCACAGTGCAAAGACATGCAAGTAAGGTGGATTGGCAATTCTAAATTGCCATAAGTATCAATGTGATTGTCTGTCTATCTGTATTAGCTCTATGATGGACTGGCGATCTGTCCAGCCTTCTGCCCAATGCATGCTGGGATAGGCTCCAACCCCCCTGTGGCCCTGAAAATGAATAAGCGGGTAAAGAAAATTAATCAATGACCACTAGCTTAGTTTCTAATTTTGCATTTTCTCTACCCAGGACTTCGTGGCGACCATTTGAAATCTTGATTGAAAGTTGATTTGGTCTCTAACTCCGTTTGGTCTTGGTCTGGCCTCGCACATGACGCACGTGATCATGACTGCAGCCCTATGTAAGTGTTGCAGGATGTCGTGATGCTCAAACAGGCAGTAGCCAACCAAACTGTGTCCTGGCAGATCGATGCAGAGGGAGCAGTCTAGCCTTAAATATACATATTTCTATTTCTATTCCTCAGCACAGCACTGTCTTTAGACTTTTTTAGTTTTGAAAGTATACAGTTTGACCGTCGACCACGAGGCAGCCCCACCGGAGCAGCAGTGAATCACTTGGACGTGATGTAAAGGTAACACTTGGTAAACATCAGTCGCCTTGAACTTCCCAGTCGCAGGTCTTCTAAATACACGGGAATATATTGACACAACATTCCGCTCCCATTAACCTCTGTCTACCAACATGGCTGTGGCAGGAGCGCCCGCTTTGCATTTGCAGCGAAGGTTGGGCGACAAGGAGTTTGAGGTAGATTGAGCATGATGAATGTTAATCGATGATACAGTATGTCCCCAACTGCATAATGAGCTCGTCTCGCAAGTCTTCCACACCTCTGCAAATAGTGTTTGGCTTCCGCCTCTTTGCTCTGTGTTCAAGTGTGTATGCGTATGCGCCATTCAATCTGCACTTGAATAGCTGAACAAATCTCAGCATGCTTGTGTTGTTCTTAGTGCGTTTGTCATAAATTCTGAAATCCCGCCTTGAAATGTTGCCAAATGCAATGTGTGCCAGAGACAAACCACTTTTGGTGTTCTTTTACTACCACTTCGATTATCATACCTTTCAACACGCTGTGCTATTATGATGTTTTTTTTCACCTGCTTGTCATACAAGACAATCGATGGAGGTAAAGATTGTAATTTTTTACCCTATTTTATTTTCTTCTTCCGTATTTTCTTTCTTTTGTTCTGTGTTCATTTTTTGATTAGAACTTTTGTTACTGTTTTTTATTTTTTTTTGCGCTTTGTTTTTATGCTGCTGCTAATTTGACTTTTACCTCATCAAAGTCATCAAGCTTCAATTTGGACAACCATAAAGCTGGTCTTTAAGCATGATCTTGGCCTTTTTCATCGATTACCTCACTGATCCATTCGTGTTTTGTATAGTCACCACTTTCATGGGGATAATAAACTGTAAATGTAGAGACATTAAATGCTATACACCAAATGTATTTATTAAAATTAAAGACAATTAAAACATCTTCATTTGTCAATACTGAGACCAGAGGCTAAACGAGCCTTTTGAAACTCAAATATCATGCAATATTTTGTAACTCTGCTCTAACAAGATAATGTAATCTATTGTGTCCCTTTCAATAGCGAAACAGTGAGCATGTCATCTTTCAAACCAGAGAGCTGATACAAATGGACATAGTGATGAAATAGTGTGAAATGTGTGTGCCCTACTGGTTTCATTGCAAAGGCAGTGTTCCCCTCAGTTTTTATCATCCCGGCTAAAGTGACTAATGCCTAAATGAGATTTGACATGTTAGAACAAAGCACGAAAGACAAGCTGTGAAAACTGGTCGTATAATCAAGACCTGGGTCAAATAATCCTCTAATTAGCGGTACCTGTAGCTGCCAAAGCCTCTAATGATCTGTCTGCGGATGGTGGATTGTCTTTATATAACACGGATGAAAGGCAGCATGTATGCGTTAATAAATAATTATTGCACTTTCCAAAAGCGATGCTGGAAACGGCTTTACATTTCACAGCATTATAACAAACAAAACTCAATAAATGGCAGAGGAAATGGTGGATCAATGGAATGAATGAGTATGTGGAAGAACGCATGCATAAATGAATCGTTGGCTGATGAAATGAATAAATTACGCACGGAATGAAAGAATAAATGAGAGTAAAAGTCTGAATGACTCGGTGAATGAATGCATGAACTGGAGCGCGCATGAATGACTTGAGTGACAGATAGAGTTTTAGCCAACAAGCCAACTCTCTTGTTGCGTTAACCATTCGATACAAGGCATTGCTTTAAAGTTAGGATGGTCACAGCCTGGCATCGCACCCTGTGTTGTGGCAGCATGCGTTCCCATTCGGCACGGCTCCCCCCCTGTGGAATGACATATTCAAAGTTTAGCATTGGATCCACTCCGACCACTTTTGGCAGGGGAATGTTTGGAACGTCACACGGGGCATGCAGGTTTTCCCAGTTCTCACCGGGGGGGGGGGACGACTGCACTCAAACAGCTAGCAGTGACTGATGGGCCCCAGGGATGTTTGCCCCTGCCCAGTAGAATAAACACTTTGGTTTTTTAGAAGGTAGCCCAGTACGGCTCTGAGAAATCATGTGGGGAGTGAGCAGGTCCCAGAGCCTTAAATGGTACATAGCAAACTGGCACTCAGCCGTGGAGTTTAAGTCAAATGCATTGATAGCATTTTTAGAAAGCAAGTTGACATAAACTGGTGTATTTCTCAACTTGCTTACTAAAAAGGTCATTTTGGAAAGTGTGTTGTTAAAGGGATGGTGCACATATTTTTACAATTTAGATATTATTTAACTGAGGTCCAAAATAGTACATATGACTGCTCCGATTAGATCCTAGCCTCACTGTTTTAGCTGTACTGGATTGGACGAACGCTATCAATATGTGTATGTAGCCTTCTTTCAAATAAAAGTTGAAGTTTGTTGTGTGTGGTATAAATGTCACCTTCTGCAATGGCGTATGGACATTGTCGACATTGTTCGTCTATGACAGATCTACTTCCCTGTGGCGTACAACGCTGTCTGTGCTGCACCCAGTTCTATGGTGGATCGCAGGTGTACAAGCGGGACGCGATTACGTTACAATGCATGGGAGTCGGGAGGCGGAGGGTTTCAACTTCACAAACCGTTACTAAAAGAAAACAAACAATCGCAGAAACAAACATCATTTTACTTCCCTCTCTTCTTCTTGGGTTTGTATTGACGGTTACTTCCGTCCGTTCATGCAGAGTGATCAATACCAGAAAGAGAGAAAAGGAGGAAGCTGAAACGAGTTTTTAGCAAAGATATCATCCTTGTGCGTTCCGTGATCATATGTGCCATGGTGCCAGTGTCTCCTGTGTTTCCCTCTCTCCAGTGTTTCCAGCATCTCCCTGTCTGTCTCTCTCTGGTTGTCTGGTTGTGTGTGTTGGCGTGGGCGTGGCTTCCTCCAGCTCTCCCGGTTTCCTGATCGCCTGCAGTCAATCAGCTCATCAGCCCACACACCTGCCATCAAGCTCATCACCTGCAGTATTTCAACGTTCTAGCTCGTCCCGATTGTTTCATGTTGAAAGTTATGCTCCCTAGTCCTCATCGTTTCTTTCCCCTGTGTTGTAGGATCACAACCCTGCCGTCTCTCTGACAGCCTGTTCGTCTGCCCGTTCCAGCTCTCCTGCCTGCCTACCGCTTCACCCCAGCAACTCTCCTGCCGGCCACGTTCACGCCCTGTCCTCTCCTTCCGTTCAGCCCGGACAGTTTATCCATCTTGCCTCCCCTCTTACACTGGACCTTCCTTCTCCACCTGCCTATCCCTTGCAATAAATCCCCTACTCCATTCTCTGTGTCCGTGTCCTGCGTTTGGGTCCGCCCGTCCCTGAAGCGTAACAAGTCTACTAACAAAGAATTGGCCAGTGTGCCAAATCTCTTTCAATCATATCAATAGAGAACTGTATTGTAAAGAAAAAAGAAACACTATCAAATTTGGATGTTAAAGAAAATGCTTCCCTAATTTGTTGAACTGAAAGTGAATTGACCCCAACCCTCATTGACACCATCAGATCTACAGCACCATACATGGCTTTACTGGGCCATATAGCTTTCAAGCAAAGAACCACACAAGGCCACTTTGAAATTTGTACAAAAGACCAACGTAAATTAATCCAAATCATTTGGCGTGTGAGTGATACACGGCGCTTGGAGGTACACAGCCTTTTTATCTGTCCATGAAGGTACGTAAATCTGGAATGGACGGTCTCGAGATGAGATTTGAAAAAGAATCACCCATTTCAAAATGTACAAGCGCAAATTTATGACTCTTAGTCATCAATCAACCCTCCATGCAGACAAGGTCCCAGTTCAGCACTCGTGAGATGGTTGTTAAATATCATTGTGAACCGCTACAGCCTAAGTGACATTTGTCGTTTTATGATAGTAGTGCTTTTAGTAACACAGTATTTATTTCTTGTCTGTTGTGTGATGTACTGCTTGGGTAGTGCAACTTGGGAGTATGGTAGGCTGCATATTGCTTTTATTAACGTGCATATATCAACAGTGGTTCTAAACTAATATATTAAACTGTAAGCCCATAAGGCCACTTGCTGCCTCCAAATAAACTTCTTACTGAGACACTGCCTTGAAGAATGCGCATCTGAGAGATCATTAAGACAGGACTAACTATCATGGCACAACAAAGGAACTCTCACCGGAACAATGGCTTAAGAGCTGCATCGTAATGTAAAAATGTGTGAGTGTGTGCACTATGCGCTAGGGCTTATATAGGGGCAAAATTGATTGCACTAAGGTAATTGCGTGTGTAAAACAATGAGTTGTGGGCAATACGCAGTTGCAGATGGCTTAAACAGATAATACATTAATCAAAATCTCTGTTCCATAATAACTTGGTGTGTGTGCATGTGGGGAGGGTGGATTGATAAGACAAAATAGTCCTAACAAAAGCAAAAGCGTAGCTTCTAAATACCTGGGGTGGCTGGCTCACAGAGTTTAATCAATATCTCTGCTTCTTTCCTCGTCCACCGTGCGAGGCCTTGCCTCCGGATGCAGGGCCCTGGCCAAACCCCGGAGGCAAGCTATGCACGAACTGTTGGGATACCACTGTTAATGATACAGAAAAGAAGTAGTGTGTTTCCTCCCGACTGAAGCGGGATTCGTCCAGAGTTTACCTATTGCTCTTTTTTCTTGTGCAACAGTTACAATTAGATGTTGAGGTTTTTGATTTGTAACGGATCAATGAGACGGGCGACTAGGAGCGAAAATACATAATTTATGCCCTCCCGTCAATGTGATTTTATTTGGAGAAACATGTCTCTCTCTCTCTCTCTGCGAATGAACACATTTTAAATACCGTGGGTCCCTTTTTGAAAAAATCAATGCAGATTTTAACCGACGGATATTCTTCAGTGCAAAGTGAATACCTTTGCAGATTATGATATATTTTTTCAAAATAAGGTTCTATGTGGGTGGAGAGCAGTTATAAAATATTGAGCGTCAAATATTTGACATACTGTAAACATTTAACCCTAAAAGTGTAATTATTTTTAAAAAAAACACTGCACATGGTAATATCATGATTTTTGATTGCAAAAAAGTCAGATAGAACCATATCATTTGAAGCTCACGAAAAACCTGATTTTAAACTAGACCTAGACTAGATCAAAGAACATCCGTTAAACATAGATCTAGGGCAACAGTCAAAAGACATGCAAATATATGTGTTTGTGTGTAGTGTGGTGCATGGTGTGATGGGCGGCAGTAGCTCAGGAGGTAGAGTTCCCGCCCTGCAACTGCAAGGTCGGCTGTTCGTATGTCGTAGTGTCCCTGAGCAAGACACTTAACCCCAAAATTGCTCCCGTTGAGCAGGTTGGCATGGCTGCCTCCGCCAACGGTATGACATGTAAGTCGCTTTGCTGTAATGTAATGTAACAAAATCACTTTAATTCAATTAATTTAAGACCAATTCTTAGACATTAGAAACCTTATGATGAAAAAATGTATAACTTATCAAATACATTTCACAAATATAAAGACAGATTTAACCAATAAAACACATTGTCATCACATAGACCATGCTGGGCTATTACACGTAGTGATAGCATGGTCAAAGCTTGACAACAATGTTTGATTTGCCATATCTTGAGAGGGATCCACGTGAGGCTGTGTAAGTGTCTGGTAAGTTGAAGTGAGCACGACTAATCTAAACTGTCTTGGTCTGCTTTAGCACATAACAATGCAGGAGAACAGGCCAGAACACCACACTGACTGCCACAATGGATATTATCTCGTGAGGTGGCTGCCAGTTCATTCCGTCCACTGAATATGGGGTTGATGTTTGCTGGACTGAGGCAGACTAATGGCACAAGTGTTTGTTGTTGTTGTTGTTGTTGTTTTTCTCACCTATTTCACAAAAACATAGGAAATACAGTCTGATTTGATCCTGTTACAACGGTACGATCATTTATCTGCACTATCAGGTGGCAGATTTGAGCCGGTAGCGTTAATCCCCGACTGATATAGCTTTGGCTGCCTCTGTGCATCGACATAACTTTATTAATTAATCCTAGATTTTCACTTTGTTTCCCTTGAGGCTTGGTGGGGGTATGAGGTCGTACGGCTCAGGGACGGTGACCTGAGCAGATAGAGCAGGCAGA
>OMOT01078427.1:0-14569 GCA_900312575.1 Acanthochaenus luetkenii
GTCAGGCTATACACAAGATGCTCAGATTGCTGTATAAGGTATTTAAAGAGGAAATAGTCATTTCTGCTCACTTGTACAAGGGGTGTTTTAAGCAGAACCGAGAGGCAATGAAGTGACAGAAGAAAAAACAACTCAATCTTCAACTGTGATTCTTGGCGATTAAAGTTGAAATAACTTCCTGCCTCTTAAAAGATGGCAGTCTGATAAGGCATTGAAAAGCACTGGTCTACACACACGCACACACACGCAGACGCACATAAATATGGTGGTTTGCAGAGGTCTTTAATGTGCCTAGGCTGCGGAGACCTCATGCTCAGAACAAAGCAGACTGTCTGGTCTAGTTTAGATCAAACCTCGCTACAGCTTACAGCACATTCTGGCTCGGCGCTTTCAAATGTGAGAATCCCACAGATTGTGAGCCAAAGGTTTCACAGAGGAAACGACATGGTGAGGAACGGGGGAGGCCCTCTCACAGGTAGCTCTCAGGGTGTGTGTGTTTTTATTACTTTTTTAGAAGGTTTACAGGTGTGTGTGTGTTGGGGGGATTTTCAAAGCTATATATAATCTGTGTGGAATTCTTTCATGATTCCTTTTCTTTCATTGCCAACTGGAGTTTCCATGAGTTTTTCTTTCATTACTTCCTACTTGAGTTTTGACAGTGCCATCGGGCTTCAATTGAGCTCGGCAAGCTCCGTCACCACCATTCGGAGCGACTGTCCCTCGTCTGTCACTAAATTTGGTGAGAAGAAAGACACACACACACACACACACCACTGTTAATATATTTCCCCACTTTGCTTCCTATCCAACTTTCCTGTTCTTGACAACCTACGTTCCTTTCATTCACAAACCTTTACAGTTTTACCGCACTTCATGTGGCTTTCATTCTCATCCATTGTGAACATATCAAACAGCAGTAAAGTCAGTGTTGAGTTTTAGGTGATAAATTGGCAGAGACAGAACATGTTGAGAGAGGCCTATAAGGATCAGTTTACTTCACCACATGGATTTCCTAATTAGGAACAGAAAATGTATGGTTTTTTCACTTCAAACCTCCTTCAAATTTTTCTGAAATGATACTTATGATGGGGATATAGTATTTAATATCCAGGAGAAAGTGTTTTAAACCGATTTTTGTTGTTTCCTGTTTATAGCGCACATTCTCAAGATTCTCTCTGTCATTTACAAACTTGTGCAGAGCAACTCATACGCTACAAAAAGGTAATTTCTCATCAGTTCACATTTCAAATGTTCAACAAAGCCAGATACCCATACCTTCTAGATTGGGCAGTTTTGACTTTAAATAAGTTTTGTTAAGAAGTGAAGCAGTTTGGTTTTGCTTAGATGGTGTTGAATTTGTTGAATGTGCTCCCAAGAGGAAGGTTTTTGTTTCCACAGGGACATCTATTACAACGACACACAGCTGTTTGGCTCACAGAGAAACATTGATTGTATAGTGGATGATATATCGTGCATGCTAAAGGTTCCTCGCAGGACACTACATGTGGTACGTGTGTGTGCGCGTTTGTATGAACGTGTACTACATTTGTGATTGTATGCAAGAAGATGCAACCCTCAGACAGTAAAACCGTGTAGCAAAATTCCTTTTGATATGCTTTGTTATGATTAGTCCGGGTCCCACAGATGAAATCTATTAGCGTGTTTAGTATTTTAAGCATTTTTTTTCTGCCTCATATCTGAGGAAACAGCTGCAGAACATTTTTTTGTTCTGGTTCTCATGATCAAACACCAATTAAATTAATGTTGAATTCAAAGAGGCAGTTTCTAAAGTTTGTGTACATAACATGTGTGTGTGAATGTGAACATGCATGAACATGTTTGTGTAACTTAAATGTCACCAGTTGGCCACTTGCAAGGGATTAATCTCAGGTGATCTGTGTTACTTGGAAGAGGACGGCACAAGGGTCGACTGCCACTCCAGGTCTATTGTAAGTTCCAACTGCCGTAACCAACTCTCCTTGTATCCTCTTTTGAGAGAAGAATGTCTTTATGTTACTACATTAAGAATCATCTGATCAACTAGCGTTAAAGCCTTGCCTACCAAAGCAGCAGCAGTAGTACTACTAGGCCTAGAACAGAAAGGAGTGACAGAGAGTGACAGTCAGACTTACTACTATCATCAGCATTCCCTCTGTACAATATTCAAGCTTCACACCCTTTTTCCTCCTTTGATTTGAGAATTGATAGGGAAACGGTTGAACCAAATGTTGCCATGTTTTCTTTCTAGGCTGTTGCGGTTTCATCAAATGTTGTTGGAATTAAAAGTATCCTTTGTAATTCCTGTCAGAAGTGTGCTTGTTCCACATGGTTAGAGGATATCTACCCCATTTCCCTGTGTGCGCTTTCTCTTTGTCTCTCACATGCTCATGTAATATACTGTATGTTTGTGTTCACCTTGACCATTTACAGATATTGTATCATCCGCTAAATTTGTCATGATAGTGGAGAAGGACGCAACGTTCCAGAGACTGCTGGACGATGACTTCTGCACAAAGCTCTCTCCTTGTATCATAATCACAGTGTGTCTTCTTGTTTTTTCTATACTACTTCTTTTGGATTGTTTTGAACTGTGATTTGGATCATCTTTTTAATTTAATCTCTTCTCAAAGAGGCAGTATCAATAATTTGTGTGTGTGTGTGTGTGTGTGGATCAGGCTAAAGGCGTCCCAGATGTGAACAGCAGGTTGATGGTGAGGAAGCTTTGGGACACGCTGCACATCCCCGTCTTCGCTCTGGTGGATGCTGACCCTTATGGTACACCTCTCTCCGAGTGCATGCCGGTTTTATGTCTTGCACATACTTCACATATTTCCACACATTTCCACTGCTTTCCCTTCCTTTCATCTCCGCATACGCAGTAGGGTTGCATGTCCCACTAAGCCGACAGATGTAGCACCTGACCGATGCGTCATGGTGGTTAGTCTGGCGATCATTTCCGTTGGCGTGATCTCGTCCAGGCTGAATTGGTCCATCCCTCTCCATCCCTCTTCTTTTCCCATTGCATGGCGAGACACATATGTAATGCTTTACTTTGTTCTCTGCTCCGTTACATGTTTCTGAGGATAATTGCTCTGGTATGGTGGTGATTGCAGCGTGTCTCTGTCTCTCCCTCTGATTTTCCCAGGCATTGAGATCATGTGTATCTACAAGTACGGATCAGTGGTGAGTCCTGCCATGCCAGTTATTCCTATACTGTATGTTATCCAATGTGGCCTGTTCAATGTCTCTGTACTAGCAATATGTAATTATGTCCCTCTTAAAGTGGAAAAAACAGACCAATCATCCATCTCAGAATATTTGAACTGACATGCTATGGGGGTGAAAATGTTGAGATATTGTGTGGACATTTCTGTGTTGCGTTGTCTGCCGTATGCATCATCCATGTGTTTATTCACTTTATTGTGAAAATGTCATAACCACTATACATGTATGTTGTGTAGATACAGTACTGATTATCTCTGTGTTTATTTGAGTTATAAGTCTGTGCGTGTGTGTTTGTGTGCCTGTCTGTGTGCGCATGGGTTTTTCCACAGTCCATGTCGTTTGAGGCCGCCAGACTGACCGTCCCCAGCGTTATGTGGCTAGGCCTCCTCCCCTCCGACCTCCGGAGGTTTGGACTCACCATCCGCTACTTCCTACTTCCTCCTCCTGCCTCTAGTTTGGATTATATTCTGGGGATATTTCGATTGTTTGTTTTGGTTTCTGTTGCTGTCGCCGTTTTCCTCCAAAGAACTGCTTTTGAGAGTATATTGAGTTTTAAGTATATGTCCGCTTGAACAATCTTTGGCCAAAAGGAGCTTTTTGACATACATGTAATTTAATTGTAGTCCATACGATTGCTCCTCTTGTGCTTTCCCCTGAACATATTCACGATCAAAGCTCTTCAAACTGAGTCTGGTGAGAATGTAAGCAAACGTGTATATTGTGCAGGGTATTGTAGGGGCAATATCCATCAACAGAACTGCCTGCTGCCCTGTCACCTCCACAAAATGTAACTGCTTTTGCCTAATGAGCTGCATTTTTCATTCTCCAGGTTGAGGGTTCCTGAGGATGCCCTAATCCCCCTCACCCAGAGAGATGAGAACAAACTCAACAGCCTCCTCAAAAGACCCTATGTCACCAGCCAACCAGACTGGCAGAGAGAGGTAAGAGACAAGGGGCTTTAAGGTATAGTGAAGGCTGGAATAAGCAGAGACATGTATGTTGGAGCGCTAGAGGAAGCTTGATGAAGGAAAGTACTTCAATCGTGTGTCATTTCGAGTTAACCTACGGCGCTGCAGCTGTTGTGGGCCTAATGGTGAAACGGTTGGCCTGCAATTAACTTTTCCGCTTTTACGAATAAAAGGTGTATTTCTCTTGAGTATTTGGACGATTTAGACATTTTGCTGTTGTGACACACTGCAGAGGAATGTGTGTGAGAGAGGGCTGTCCGCTCCCTGGTATTTAGGATACATACAGAGATATACCCACTCTGTTGTGAAATAGCTGTTGGAGATAAACACCTGGTGATTTATGCTTGTTTGCATGGCTTCCTCCTCTTTGGATTGCATGTTTGTTCTTGTTGTAGATGGAACTGATGCAGCAGAGTAAGGTCAAGGCTGAGATTCAGTCCCTGACGGCCATAGCCCCTGATTTCCTCACCAGCATCTACCTGCCCAATAAGCTGCGCTATGGGGGCTGGTTATGAGCGCAATGCTGCCACCTAGTGGAGAGACAAGTGAACTAGTAAAGCTGGTTACAAAACCTTTGGAAATAAATACTTATGCAACAAAGCAACTGTCCTTCCTGACAAAATTGAATGTATTTTGTTTGTTTGTCTTTGTGCACATATTTATCAATGATTTTTTGTGTATGTTTTCTAATTGTGTTTTCAAAAGTGTTTCTGATGCACCGTGATGCATTGTACCATACTTGTTAAACCATTAAATGTTTTTCTGATCCTATTGACAAGTCAGCTCATGTCTTTGGTCTTCTTTACATTCCCAACACTGTTCTGCAAAGAATCATGCGTTTTAATCTAATGTCAATAGTCCTTTGTCTAACTGTCATCAATCACATTATGTGGATTATGTTAATTATTTACCACTGTTTCAGCATGGTACACAACCACTGAACAGAAATCCTGCATGCGGGTGTAATGATTGCAGGTGGGCAGATGATGATTTAGTCACGTGAATTTAAGCTTGTCCATTAATAATTTCATGATGATGATAATGATGAAGTTGTAATGTTGTCCATTAGTGAACAACAAAAACACAACTTTCTATTGTTCAGTGGACAGTGCTGTGTTTTGTAACATCCTTTGGCTGGCAGCAGGTGGAGACAATTCTTATAGACTGGAGGTTTTGTCTGGGAGCTTCATGAGGAGATTTGACTCGTGGCTCGAAGTAAGAGCTCTCACTTCTCTGTATTTCTGGGTACCACATCATCATGAGGCTCGGTGGGAAATGCAGTGCAGTCCAGGCAGAGTCTGCTCTGTGTATTGGCATTAATAGAAAATGTGCAAGATATGGCCTAGTTTTGCATTTATCTTCCCTTTAAACATCAAAGATTAAGTTGGACCAAACTGCACAAGTCAAAAGTACTGTCAACATCCAATTA
The DNA here is from genome assembly GCA_900312575.1 of Acanthochaenus luetkenii. Taxonomy (NCBI): domain Eukaryota; kingdom Metazoa; phylum Chordata; class Actinopteri; order Beryciformes; family Stephanoberycidae; genus Acanthochaenus; species Acanthochaenus luetkenii. The sequence continues at coordinate 5,623 of OMOT01078427.1, forward strand.
AAATGTGCATTTTTGTGATGAATTGTGAAAAGAATTGAGAAAATCACATTGTTTTGTATAATTTCCATCTTTGTGAGGCAAAACTGCAGTAGGAGAGCACATGCGTTAACGGTTACCCTTTTAAGAGGACTATTTTATTTACTATTGAGTGTTTCATCTTCACAATAGACAATCTTTGGCTACATTATGTAACTCCCGGTGGGCGTGGGCTCCATGCTTGTGCAACACACTGCAGTCTACGTCATCAACTTGAGTAATCTAGCCAGCCAGACTTTCCCATCTCAAGAGAAGAGTACAGTACAGAAGGATAGTTTAAAGACCAACAACTGGAGGGACTTTTAGTCATTAAAATCAAAAAGAACAAATCAGGTGGGTTCAAATGTTTGAGTAAGGATAATTTAAATGTATCACAGCTCATTCTCCTGTCCAGCTAGTTGAGGATTGTGGGCTTACTAACTAACTAACTAACAATAGTTTAGCCAACCAACAATGAGACCTTGTTTTGATGATGAGGTACACCATTGCTCATAATTTTACCTGGTTTGTTAAGAAATGTAAATTTTTCCTCAATGGTGGATCTGTGTATGGGGAAGATGATGGTGTACCCACCTTCACTGAAAGATAGTTTGAGACTATCTAGTTAATCTACCCAGTTGGATGTTGTGTAGGATTATAGTTGTTTACTTGTTCACGTTTTGTTACGCATTGTATGCATTTTTACTACTGCTGTGTAAATATCAGTTTTCAGGTTAAAGCATCATTACAATTTGGTAGAGGTTTGGGTCGTGTAGTTACCTTGCCATGATGTAACTCCAAATGTTGGTGAGATATCTTCAATAGTTGCTCCGTTCATTAGAAATTTATTATCCAAGATAATGATTATTTCTCCCCCCATACACATACATGTACATGGCACGGAGAAACAGGTCTCAAAGTCACACTTTCAGCAGACAAACGAACGTGAACAAAGCGGATTCTGACAATTTATAAAATAACAAAACCTGACTCAGCATTGCTTTGGAAATAAAAATGTCAACTTCGTGTTCATTTTACTGTTTGAATTAGGAAGAAGTCCGAGACCGAATCACTGTGTAAGAAAATACCTGATTTGTCCAAATGTCTCCTGAACCAATAGCAAACAGGTGATTCGGTCTTGGAAGCAACCTAAAAGATCTTCTTCCTAATTCAAATAGTAAAATCAACACGAAGTTGACATTTTCATTTACAAAAAATGCTGAAGCGGGTTTTGTTATTTTATACATTTTCAGAATCTGCTTTGTTTGCATTCGTTTGTGTGCTAAAAGTGTCACTTTGAGACCTGTTTCACCGTGTCATGTATGTGTATGGGCAGCACTATCAACACTATTTTGGATTATTACGTTTTAATCAACGGAGCAACTATTGAAGATATCTCGCCAATATTTGGAGTTACATCATGACAAGGTAACTACACAACACAAAGCTCTACCAAACTTTAATGATGCTTTTGATCAGTTTGTGGTTGTTGTAAATGGAGGTTAAGGAAATGTGTCCTTCCACAGGTATATGAGAATTAGGTCGATAGTTACATAATGTGGAAGTGGCCTATCTATAGCCCGCAGCTCACTGCTGCTTGTGACCTTTCTCACCCTGACCCCAGCCTCAAAGATTCCTGGAGGAAGGTCAGTTACCTCACAGCTGTTAGTTTCCAGGAAGTCAGGTAGCATTCAGTAATGTATAGCACTGATCATGCAAAACAAATGAATATTGTGGTATCAGATTTGGCTTTGTGAATCTCTCATGCGCTGCAACAGAGACCCAAGCCCCCTGTTCTGTAATGTGGGATAGTGGGGGTTTAGGTTATTATAGTTAATGTATCTGTTTCACTTGAATAGCAGCCAGATGGCTTTGTTCCTTTTGTCTGAGGAAAGACCGTACGGTTGTAGTAGCGAGACGGGTCCTTGAGTGGCCTTCTTTCTTTCCACTTGTCAAGGACAGCTGACTACAGACCTGGGTGAATGGAAGTAGTCCCTCAGGCTTTGAACAAATCCTCTCTGGTCTCGGTGCACATAGGTTGGTGTTGATTCAGACATGTTTCGCAAGGTAGTTTTCGTCTGTTCCATTAAAGTGGAGTGGGACGTGTTCAGGTAAAACATTTATTAGTATTGTTTGGCAATGGGAGGCTATCGTGTTGCATATTCTAACATGAGATAATTTTAAAATATGCTGGATTGTTATCACTCTTGCACGTTGTGGAGATGCTACTGATGGTGTCAGTGTTTAACTGGATTATTGAAAAACATTTCTTAATTTAATTAAATTGGGCTTGCTATCTGAATTTAATGTCTTTATAATGGTACTCAAAAGTATCCAGGAGCTAATGATTGTCCCTTCACTCACTCTGCCAGAAAATGAATAGATCTCTACTGATCGGGTTTCACTGCTAGACCAAATGCATGTCTGCTCTCCATTCTTTTAAATCTCACAGGGAAGCTCAATCTCACTGTCAATGCTCCCCTTCTTTTCTTTCCTGTCTAGATCAAGAGCATCTCATATGGACACAGTTATTCGCCGGTGTCCTTTCCTGACCACCGTGCCCAATGTGTTCCTGCAACTGGCTGGGAATTCGTCACTGGTGGGTTATGCCCAGAGGTGTCCCGTGATGATGGACCTGGCCTCCAGACCTCTGGCCAGAGCCCTCTCCTCTTCAGCCTCCGTGTCTAAAGGCACTCCAACAAAGGAGGGTCAGTTGTGAGGGAAAAATGACACCTTCCTATCACTTATGACTTAAACAGTTAGTGCAATACAGTGAATGGTGATTATAATGTAGGAAAAACATCGGTATCATCATCCAATTTCATCTGATGTTCTGTAGATCCAAAGCATCCTCTCATCCACCCTACACCCCCTGCTGGCCAGGCACTGGGCTCCAAGTGCCCTTTCCTGGCTGCGGAGATGGTGCAGAAAAACAACGGCGTAGTGAGGGAGGCCAGGCTGGAGCTGCAGGAGGATATCCAGGAGATGAACTCTTTCTGCACAGGTAAGCAACCGCACAGTCACACCCGCAGTTGGGTAACCATACAGCAAGTCAGTTATGCAAGTTGTGAAAGGTCATTGTTTTGAGCATACACACCAATATATAACATGCAATTTCAGTTCCATGCTTTGGTAGACTTGCTCAAAGTTTTAGAGTTGAGTGTACATAGTTGAATGTAGGTGAGGCAGAGCCAGTGTTTCATTAAATTATGAATAATTGTTGAACAGAGAAAACGGATGTGGATTCGTCGGTGATGGATCTTATCGAGGCAGACAAGGCCAACACGGGCGCGTTGAAAAACCTATTAAAACCCCAACCTTCCAAAGTGTCTCACTTACTGCAGGATAATCTGCCTAAAGGTAAGAACACCAACCATGTCATTGTTATTCTTAAGAAATACTCATTCCCCCAAATTTGCTTCCTCTAGCTACTGTGTTGTACTTTTCAGGAAATAAAGAAATCATAGTGCCTTTAAAATCCTCCTTCCCATTTTTCCTCCATCAGTTTCCACCTTCCAGTATGACAGCTTTTTTGAAAAGAACATTGACAGCAAGAAGAAGGATCACACATACAGGATATTTAAGACCGTGAACAGGCGTGCCCCCTCCTTCCCCATGGCAGACGACTACACCGAGTCTCTGCGTGCGAAGAGAGACGTGTCTGTGTGGTGCAGCAATGACTACCTAGGCATGAGCCGTCACCCCAGAGTCACCCAATCTATCATGTGAGTAGGTGTAAAACTCACTGCTAACCCTGACCGGTTATAACAATTATGTATTGTAAAGTACTGATGAAAGTTGAGGTAGTTTTCAAGGAGAGTCCATTTTCCCTAAACTCGTTCCATTTGTATTTATTCTTCAAGGGAGACTTTACGGAAGCACGGTGCTGGTGCAGGAGGCACACGGAACATTTCGGGCACTAGCAAATTCCACGTGGATCTGGAATATGAGCTAGCTGACCTGCACGACAAGGATGCTGCACTGCTGTTCACTTCCTGCTTTGTAGCCAATGACTCCACGTTGTTTACTCTGGCTAAAATGCTACCAGGTACAGTATATTAGGCAATAGTCAATTTCACGTGAGACAACGTGCGACCCAGAGTTGCGTACCTTTGCTTTGATATTGGATTCTCTTGTATTCGCTCACAGATTTGCTTGATTTAACCTTAAATATAGAATTTCTAATATAGAATTGAGGAGCAAACATTTTTTTATTTGTCTCATCTCCTAGGTTGTGAAATCTACTCTGATGCTGGCAACCATGCCTCGATGATTCAAGGTATAAGAAACAGCAGGGTCAAGAAGTTTATCTTCCGTCACAATGACGTCAATCACCTACAAGAGCTGCTTGAGAAGTCGGACTCCTCCACTCCAAAGATTGTGGCCTTTGAGACAGTACATTCAATGGACGGTAAGTTCACAACTTCACCCAAAAGTCGTATTCTTATTTAATATGTCTAGCTGAAAGTCTGTCGTTCACATATTATATTTCCCAGTGTTTCATTGTGCAATTAAGTATTTGTATTGCCGTATGTTTGTTGGTGGGCGATTGTAAATAATCTAATGGACGCTGTGCTCTCACCCTATAGGGGCTGTGTGCCCTCTGGAGGAGATGTGTGATATTGCCCACAAGTTTGGCGCTATTACCTTTGTGGATGAAGTGCATGCTGTGGGCTTGTACGGGCCCAGGGGAGGAGGGATCGGGGACAGGGACAGGGTCATGCACAAGATGGACATCATCTCTGGTACCCTCGGTAAGTAGAACCCTGTGTGTTTACCACTGAGGAGCAAATTCAACACCCTTATCAGTGTCTCCCCTCTAACGTGTTATATTGTGTATTGTTTCCAGGCAAGGCATTTGGCTGTGTGGGCGGCTACATTGCTAGCACCAACGCCCTGGTGGATACGGTGCGCTCCTATGCGGCGGGCTTCATCTTCACCACTTCCCTGCCCCCCATGCTGCTGGCAGGGGCAAGGGAGTCCATCAAGGTCCTGAAAAGTGAAGAGGGCCGGATGCTCAGGAGGAAACACCAGAGGAGCGTCAAGCTGCTCCGTCAAATGCTGATGGACTCAGGCCTTCCAGTGGTCCACTGCCCAAGCCACATTATTCCTGTCCGGGTAAGACCATTTATAATTTAGCCATTTAACTGACGCTGTTGTCCAAATTAACACATCGGCCGTGTCATCGATTGACCCGGGGACCTTCCAGTTATGGGACAGTCTCTATAACCATCAGGCCACCCTGCCACCGTGACTAGCCTCCCGTTTGGTATTTGTTGTATTGCCTGAAAGGCGTCATTTTCACCGCTTAAAGCCTTACACATCACTGTTATGGAATGGATTCTTGTTTGTTTACTGTTACAATGAAGTTACAGACACTTTTAACCGTATTTAAATGTTAAAAAATGTCTCTCTCTGTTGGCAGGTGGCAGATGCAGAGAAGAACACAGAGGTTTGTGACATCATGATGTCCCGTTACAACATCTATGTCCAGGCAATCAACTACCCCACAGTGGCGAGGGGAGAGGAACTGCTGCGCATCGCACCCACACCGCACCACACTCCCCAGATGATGCACTACTTTGTCGGTATGTCCACGAGAAACGAGGTCCCTACTCTCAAGAAGCAAAAGGATCCAGAGAGGGACAGTAGCATTCTGTTCAGAGCTTGAAATTAACACCCACCAATTAACTGTGCCAATTCTAACGGCCATTTTAGCAGTTGAGGATATGTGAAGTTCTCAGTGACCGCCGCGGACATTTAATGAGAAATGATGAGCAGGTTGTGACGGGCTGGTGTTTGACCAAGAAAGCAACATAATGTTTTATCAGGACGGATCAGATTTACACCGTGGAGAAGTCTAAAACAAATTATTTTGTTGTTGGGCTGAACAATGTTGGGTAATATAAAATGCTTGGGCAGTATAAAATTGTTGAATGGAGTATTACAGGTAATACATTGAGACGAAAATACATTGTACTCTATAATCAAGGTGATTATTAACAAAGATGATGAAATGCAATCCTTTGATCCTATTTAAGTTGAAGGAAAAACATTTTGGCTGGTGAGAATTCCAAATGGGTGGTAACTCTGAAATCCACTAGCCACAAAACTTAATTTCAAGCCCTGATACTATTAGTTAAAAAGCTATTTAGACTATTGTGTACATCTAACATCCATCATACCTGGCAAATACCTTTGTGTCCTCACCTGTGTTTGTCATCCTCTGCTTCCACTCCGCAGACCGGCTGGTGAAGACCTGGAAGGACGTGGGTCTGGAGCTAAGGCCTCACTCCTCAGGGGAGTGTAACTTCTGCCAACAGCCTCTCCACTTCGAGCTGATGAACGAGAGGGAAAAGTCCTACTTCACTGGCCTTAGTCACATGATATCAGCAACGGCCTGATATCAGCTGAAACGATCAAATGTGTACTCAAGCCACTTCTATTTAGTTTCTAGACAGAGCAGTGCGGCTAGAGTACTAACGGGAACAAAGGTAAAATATTACATTACCGGTACTCTTGCTGTGAAATCTCTACATTTACTACCAATTAGTGCTAGAGTAGATTTTAGATTGTTTTACTTGTGTATTCATCTCGAATGGACTTGCTCCTGGCTATATTAATGATATGCTGTACAAATATGTTCCTGGTAGAGCCCTTACGTCTACAGACAATCTTCTTCTTACTATTCAAAGAACGCAAACCGAGATTCATGGTGAAGCAGCTTTTTTGTGTATATGGGCCGAGACTCTGGAATAGTCTCCCATTTTAATTAAGAACAGCCACTTCAATAGAAAAGTTTAAATGTTTGCTTAAAACACATCTATTTAATGGTGCGTTTAGCTAGTGCACTATATTTACCATATTTTATTATTATATATATCATATATTATATTTCCCCCACTCAGTTCATGTATTCTTTTTATGTAAAGCTCATTGCATTACGTTCAAAATGTGCTATATAAATAAAGTTTTGATTGATGACTACATGCAACATGTCTGGGGGTGTTCATTTGGTCATGTGTGTTCATGTGAAAATGTGTTTATTACAGTTTATATTTGATATCAAATTTTATTTGGTAATGTAGAATTTCTAAAATATATAAAATTGATAAAATACAGTATAGGAAATAGGATTTTAGTCATTGATTCACATCATAGTCTTTTGATACAATCAAACACAGTTCATCTGTCCAGCTCCATCAGTTGGAGATAAATCACTGTACCTCCAGTGCTTCGACGGATGGTTTCAGGTTTCAGGTATTTCTGGTTAAAGCCCATTTAACATACCGGTATACCCTCACTTTTGCTGGGAAGCTTGTCTTATGGTGTTGAAGAAATAGTGGAAATTATGTTACGCAATATCAGATCTTTTCAGAATAACTCATCCACACGTGTCGTCATGAGACCATGGGGTAGCCCTGAGCTCTCCCAGTCAATATCCTCGATTTGGATTCCCTAAAACCAAGAGAAAATTTTATTAGTAGTATGTAGATTGAGAAAATCATATTAAGAAGCAGGGCAACAATATCATTGCCATTATTACTCAACTGCCACATTCTCCTCGGGCGTCTCTGGCTCTCCGACGGGGTGTTGCAGCATCCCGAGCTCCCGCAGCTGGTTTGGGGAAAGGTAGCCCTCTGTTCTGATGGGTTGATCATTCCAGCCAGCTCAAATCAGCCTTGAATCTAGGGAGGAAGGTGTACTGAGCACTGAAGATGATCCGAGACGTCGAGGGATCCATCTTCCTCCAGGCTGTGTAATATGTTATAGTAAACGTGGGTAACGCCGGTCCAAACGTCCCTCAACAGGCGTTCGATTCTACAATTCAGAGATGCATACAAAAGTTCCCAATGGGTCAATCAAACTATGTAAAAGAATAGCCAAGCAGCAATTCAACTGGAGTAAATGTCACACTGAAGGGCTCACCATTATTCACCAACCATGATCATGTATCCATTTGGTCTTGAGCTAATTTGATAATTATCATTATTGCAACAGGAATACTTCACCTCTGGTTGTGCACACTTTTTCTACTTCTAAAGCTTCCACATCCTGAAACAGATCTCTGAAACATTTTCTGCGATCAAACTCCATCGTAGCTGTGCTCGAATAGTATGGTATATGATGTAATATATTATGTGTATGATGTAGTGTAGTATATGATGTAATATGTATATGATGTACATATGATGACGTAGTATGTATATATGATGCAATGTAAAGCCTTTTGAGAGATGCTTGTATAAAAGGGCTATATAAATAAACATGATTGATTGGATACTCCGGATATACATATGTTGAGATCTTTTATACTATATTACATTCTTGCACTACATGAACATACAGTTGATATTTTTTGTACATTTTATTCCTCTTTTAATATATTTATATTACTGTATTATACTTGCTTTTTCAAAATCTGAGATGTGTCTATGTGAGCAACTATACCAAGACAAATTCATTGTATGTGCAAATATGCTTGGCCATTCAAACTAATTCTGATTCTGGAATAAAGAACTTAGATTGCACTTTATTTTTAGGAGTCCTGTACGTTTGACCCGGGCCTTCATTTGGAGCAAGCTTCTTCAGTCATGATGTTTTCATCTGATGAACATTGTAAAAACTGGACCTGCCTTGAATCTCAACGGATTATACTCACTTTTATTTAATCTGGCCATGACTACTTCAATGGTCTGTTTACCTGCCTGAACCAAAAAGAGGCAGAACGGCGTTCAAACTGCTGCAGAGAGGCTTTGACGGGATCACACCTCCCCCTTTTTAGTGTCTCTTCACTGTTTGCCTGTTTGTTTTAGGATTGAATTGAATATCGTAAAGGCTTTGCACGGCCTGGCCCCTGGTTATCTCTCTGAATATTTGATTCCTCATGAGCCTGAGATCCTCGGGTAGGGCCCTTCCACTGTTCAGGATG
>OMOT01078429.1:0-23767 GCA_900312575.1 Acanthochaenus luetkenii
GGGAAGTCGCACACACGTGCACGCGCACACGCACACACTTACAAAGCCTTCCATTGTTGTGTGAAATAGTGACTTTTGGCATCAATTAGGGGCCTGGGTGAATTAAGGAAGACAGGAGGTCAAGGATTTTCGTAAGCATCGAAAGTACTTTTGTCTTATGCAAGACCTTATTGCCATGACTTTCCCCTCAACGGGAATGAAAATATATGTCACGTCATACAGCGGCAAAGCCCAAGGCCTAAGTGGCCCACCATTATATTCCGGAGGCTTTGCTTGAGCCGTAGTCTGGGAGCAGAAAGAGGCTAGAGTAGAACGGGTCAAGTGAGCCTTTGTTCCATGATGTATTTACAGCGAGAGAAGTTAGAAGCTGTGGGGCTCGGCATGTCAAATATGCATTAAGGCCCCAGATTTCTGCAGGCGTTCCTTTGTTCAACGTGAGAAGGTAAAATACATTCTGGTGCTAGACATGAGAGGATGTAACGGCTGCTTTTGGTTACTTAGAAGCATAAATGTCGGGGGGGGGGGAAAGATTCAAGTTCAATGGAGGGATATGTGTTTAACGAACATAAACCTCGCAGACCTCTGCGCTCCCCGCTCATTCCCCGGTCCAGTGCCCAACTCCAGTCCCCCCAAAAAACTCAGGGGCTGCGTTTCATTACAAATCATTCTCCAATTTTTAAGTGCCCTGCTCAGAAGAGTTTCCATGACATCATCAGCTGTCAGTATGTGAAGCCAGTCGCTTATATTCTGAAATTCAAACCAGGGCACAGAGAGGCAACATAGCATGCACGCAATGGGGAATCTCCTACTGGGCCAGACATAAATGGTGGCACAATACCTGTGGTGAGTTTGCAACATGAATATATGAACATCCAAAAATGCCAAATATTATAATAATACAAATGTGTGTGTGTGGGGTGGTGGGAACTGTCTAAGCAAATCTTTCACTTGAGAAAGGGAAGGAATTCCCAGCAGTGGGAACACAACACATCCCACAGTAAATGTTTATTGAATTAACCGGTGTGGCTGCCGTTTGCTCGTACGCACCTCAAGTCAAGGTGTTGTGTGATGCTCTGAGACAAAAGACAAAGCCTGTAGTCCCCTGGTCATCGACGGTAAGTGAGAGGTGCTGCATCCCCACATACTCCAGCACTGGGCCAAGACCTCTCAGAATTTGGAAAAAGTACGCTAAATGACAAAGATCAAGGAGAAAACAGCATTGTTGGCGCACAAAAAAAAAGTGTAGCAAGTTCCAATGAAACCGGACATGCAAACGACATATGGGGCATTAGGGAGAAGCCCGGCAGCTTTGGGACCCTGACCATAGCCTTTAAATGTAGCCTGATTCACCGTCACACAGCAGCCAGTTGGAGGTGTGAAGCAGAGTCACTGCGGACGTGACGCAGCGAGAACTGCCTTATTACTTCCGTCCTCACAAATAAAGGCCAGAGAAGACAGAACGTGTCACGTGTCAACTTTTTTTTATTTCGCTTTGTTTGGCACGACTTTCCACGAATGCAGGATGGGGGCATTCCAACCTGTAGGGTGAACTTTGCTCCCTGAGGTTTAGAGGTGGGTCATGGAAGGAAGGAAGCCTTGTGCGGTGTGGCATGGCGTGTCTCCCCAGGGCTAAAAATACCCCACCTCCCCATCCAAAGTGTGCGTCTTACAATTGCGAGTTCAGAGGGGAGGGATGTGCGTCAAAACACACAGCGTGTCAGAGCAGGTGGCCCTGGAGTAGAGGCCATGTGAGTCCATGTGTTTACGTGTGTGTGTGTGTGTGTGTGTGTGTGTGTGTGAGACATGAGAAGCCACAGGTAGTATGCGTTGTCGTAGGCCTCCACGTACAGACCCTCTCATCTATTTGTCTCTCAACAGGGTGTTTTGGTTTGATTTTGTTTGTTTTGCTTTGCCTACCCTCCCTCTCTCTCTCTCTCTCTCTCTCTCTCTGTCTCGCTCTCTTTTGTTTGGCAGTATTTGCAGGAGATTCTGTGTTGTTGTTTTTGCACGCAATATCCTCATACTGTACGCGGCGGAAGTTCAATGGGTCCAATTCCCAACCCTGAAGTATCCCCCTTTTGTGCTGCTGCACTACGTGACATTCATCTGGCCTCCAAAGGAGACTCTGCTACAGGAACACGCTGCCCGTCAGTCTGTCCGTTTGATTGAACATCGGTCCAAGGACATGAAGAAAAAAAACCTCCAAAAGCCTTTTACTCCTTGGCTGCCCTCAACAGGACATGCTGAAACACAAGAGCAGACACGGTGCTTATTGTGTAAAAATACCTCTTTTTTTTATTGAATTTCCATCATTACAATTGCACACAATCAGTTTGAGCAATCTAAAATATTTATAGAAATTCATTGAGCTCTAAATGAACAGTCATCAGTCTTTAGCAGAGGCTTTAGAAACGTGTAAATATACGGAGAACTTCACGGCATCCCTCCCCCAAACCCACCCAACAGCAACGAAAGAAAACGCACTTTATCGGACCCTCTTCCACATACAGTAGCATCTCTGGACACGTCTTATTCTGGGACCAGTCAGCATGCCTGCCCCCCAACACATCCCCCTTGAACCCCCGAACAAAAGAACACAACACCGCAACATCAGAAGTCACCTGCGGCCGTGTGTACCAGCGGTTAACCATCTGCAACAGAACACAAAGCTCCCAAGTGATGTCGTATTCCGCGGTGACACTGCTGAACACGCAGCTCCTGTAGGAGCGTTCAAGTGAAAGTGTTGTGCAATAGATGGGTCAAAACAAAGCATAGCAGTCAAGAAACCGTAGCAAACGTTGCACACATAAAACACGCGCAACAGATTTACACTTGATATAGTCTGGCAAACGCACAACACAATTATGTCACGTAGAAAATGTACAACTCTGAAGGAAGGGCAATAGTGTTTCTCATACACGGGCTGCGCTATATTTTGGATTCATCCGTTTTACAGCCGTCCTGAGGATGAGGAAGAAGGTGAGCAATTTCCCCTCCGATTCTTTCCATTTGACCTTGAAGCCCTAGAGTCGTGAACCATTTTGATAAGGACGCCTCATATTCCAGTAAAGGGGGCACCCATGTTGCCGAGGGTAATTTGGAATCGTAGTGGGATGTGTGACGACGCCTGGGAAGGACAGTTTCCACCCAGACTTCCTGCCCCCTTTAACCCCCAGTGACAAGAGGTTTACTCAGCAGGTGAGTGCTACCCACGTCCATGAATAGACACACGCTGACACAAGCACATGAAACAAATGCTCACACTCACTCACCCTCGCACTCAAACACAGACCCTGACATGAGAGAGAGGGGCATGAAACAGACACCTTTCTTGATGCAGGTTTGGTTCGCTTGGGATCTTTGGAGGGACACGCACACACACACACACACACGAAAAAGCCATGTGACAGGTGATTGGACTCAACTCTTTTCTCACTACAGCCTTAGTCTATTGAATATGAGTCAATTGTGATGATAAATATCAGTGCCCTTCGCTGCCCAGTAGATATAAACAATTGATCCATCGTGAGCTTGGAATTATAGGGTTCTATCTGGGTTGAGTGCAGTTCTGAGATTTGACATCACCTGGCAAAACTGTGTACAGTCTTTAACTGCAAAAGCATCAAGTAATATGAATCATGAATATGTGGTAACTAGATTTTGATGTAATTTTTCTTTTTCAATAGATCATCATAATTCCAAGCTCGCACAATGCCAAAAATGGGACCTGCCTCGCATAAGTCCAAACAGTGACCGCATGGACTGCAACGTTACAGCCTGAACTACTGTTTCCTTACAGAAGCACACCCCCTATGTGACCGTGTGACATGGCGCCACAGTACAGTGCAAAACGTCATCACAGCAACATGCAGTGTCGGTGTGTTTGTAAAGATTGAAAGATCAAAAACAGTGTTAAGCGTCATTCACAATGACTGATAAGTATGTAAATATACACCACGGAAACGCATTGTTAGGCACTTATAAGACCTATAAAGTATATACACCTTACTGCTATGAGACCACACATGGTGATGCATTAGTTTCAGCGTGGGTGGGATGTCAGTGTGTCTGGACTGCACTCTCCTGGAAGCTCATCTCCTCTCTTAGCCATAGGAGGGCTGCACACGTCGTCTCCCTGCTCAGAGACTCCCTGTCCTGAGTCCAGCTCCTTGCGGTCCCACTAGCTTTTATAGTCCAGACTGGGCCTATTGCACTTTTTGCAGATTGCTTACACACTGAAAGTGACTGCTCAGACAAAAGCATCAAAACCTTCACTTTTGTAACCGTGCCTTAAACAAAAGTACAAACACATTTTCCGCTTTGCGCGTTGTTTGCAACTCTGCAACACACCGCTCGCAAAACACTACATGCGGTTTCTTACACTTTGTTCAAAAATGAAATCTCTTGCAATCGTTGAGAAAACACTTCTAATCAAAATGGTAAACATACCTGAAATTGGCAACACCCACACATGAAAACACTAATTGAGTCTGAGCCTTAGCACTACAAATATGCCTCAGGTAAGCTCACCGCTTTTGTTGTAAAGACCTGCAATGGCAAAACAGCAGTACATCAGTGTGTTATTGCTGCTTTGAAAGAGAAATTGAATTGACGCATGCGTGTGTCATTTTGTTGCAAAAATACCATTTTGAAAAAGGGGTTTTGATTGCAGAGTTTCATTTTGACACAGAAGAGAGATGTTTATCTCAAAAGTGTTGTGTCATATTTGGCTTGTGCGTAGAGTTTTGACACAGTGAGCCAAATTCCGCAACAAGTGTGTAAGCAAATGCAAAAAAAACAAAGAGACCTGGCTGGTGCCTGAAGGACTCGGGGTCTATTCCAGGAGGGAGCCAACATACAGGACTGACGATGATGGATCAAGTCAAAAGTGAGAAATATGGGCGATAATGCATAACTCAGCCGCACTGCACTTGAAAAAAAAATTACTTGCTGTGCCAAGTATGACTTGAATTTGGTGGTCCTTTCACGTAGCCCTAATTTAATAGCGTAATAAAAGAGTCTCAAGAGTCTATTCATTTTGGGGGGACAGAAATGCACTAATGAGGGAGCCTTTAATGTCCGCACAATGGCAACTGGCAGTGACTTTGTCTGAAAGATAACCACCTACCCTCGGCCTTAGTCAAACCCTCCCATCATTAATGGAAAGAGTTTTAGGACGAAGCTGAAATCGCAATTGCGTCCACCACGTGTCATCGGCCAAGGTCTAAACTAAAGCATCTGCAGTGGTGAAACTTCTACCAATGTGATGGGAGGAACTGGTGGCAGAGGGTGACGGGCCACTGGTGCAGACTGAGAGCTATGGTGGAAAACAAAATCACAGCAAAGGAGAGGGGGGAAAAGGCTTCGTCAGCCAGGCGTTCGTCTTCTAGTAACACACAAGGAGCTAAACCAGTTATCTGCTGGACAGCGTGCCAAAGGGCCCTAGTGGGGAGAGGAGTGGTACTCATGTCTTCCACATAACGGGAGACTCCCGGGTGAATGCACGTACTGGACTCAGGACAAGAGAGTTTGAATTGTGGCAGACGGCTGAAAAAAATCTGGGTTTGAAAAAAACAATGTATTGATGAACGCGCCGAACGTTCCACTGAAGTGTGGAAGCCGTGTGTTAGTTTGTTAAGCAACATTCAAACTAATTGGAGCACAGCTGAAGAGACTCAGAACTCAGCTAGATTGGTCACATTTGGACACCAGCGCAGAAACACATCAAGTGATAACCTAGCAACAAAATATTTATAGGCAGAGAATGATGTCAAGCCTCCAACTGTGACAATACCCTGCCATCCGACCACATCTTTCAAGTTTCCTATTTTGACAGAGTAGCACTTTCATAATGACAGAGTGAAACGCACAAAGGCGTCACTTTGGCTCTGCCTGTGAGCCGCCTGACGCTTTCTGCCACGGACTATCAGTAATCACGATGAGAATGAACGAACCGAGGCAATGACAAACATGAGAACAGAAGAAAAAAAGATATATATACTGATCTTGCACTAGGATGTCAAGAGTCCTTCGACCCTTCCTACAGTGAGAAACAGGAAGTGGAATTAGGATGTGTTATGCTGAGTGTAATGGGGGAAGGTGCTGATATGAAGTTCGGCTGATTGGAGAAAGGGAGGTTGGTAGAGATCCCTGCATCCTTATTTAAACTTATTCTATTCCTTAGTCATTTTCTACAGAGGCACATAGAGGGTTTGCCAATTACGGTTTAAAAGCATTTACCTGTTTGAGCCAAGAACGACACGACAAAAACATACACAGCCCACACAGACGCTTATAAGAAAGTCTCTATTGGATCAGTCAAGTTTTCAGAGGGAAAACAGCAGTTGTAATAAATAAAGAAACTGCAGTAAATATCATTGGGGAAATAATCCTGGATCTAAATAATAATAATTAATATATTAATAATAATAATGTCCAGTTCTTTTCATCTTGAACATGGAGTGGAGAGGGTTGTAATTGGCTCAGTACAAGGACACGAAGAGGTGACAATCAGGGCGCACCTCTCCCACAACCAACCGTGATCGACGTACACCTCACTTGAAAATGTATGTAACACGCACGTGTAACATGCACGCACACACACACACACACACACACACACAGAGCCCAAAACGTGTAGCAGACCTCTGTACAAGGGAAAGCAGTTGAATAGCAGTACCTACTTCTGACCACCGTGGGCCTAAAGTGAGGCCTTTAAGTCTTCAGGTCTGTACGATTCAACTATTCGACCGAGTCGGACTCTCCAACTGTTGGCGCATCGGAGCCCGTTTTACCCAGAGATATATTCTGTACATGCAGTCAATTAATAAACCAATGCAACACTTGCTTGAGTACACAAACATTTAGATTATACATAGATAGAATTATATCATTCTTTTCTCTTTTTTTTATATAGTCTGCATCTCCCGCACATTTTAAGGTCGACCATTATGACAGAGTAAAATCCACACACATGGTCAACTCACTGACAAAGAACAACAATAGAGTTGCTGTTTGAGTAGTAGGCGGTGCACAAAGGTGGGACAAATCTAAAGAAAGAGGGGAGAGTTTTTGCATACAGACATCTCAAATTAATCCAGATTATGTGCGAGCCGGGGACTCCTGCTTCCTCAACAGGATGGCAGACAGAGCTCCGTCCGTCTGTCTGTCTGTCTGTCCTAGAGGGAGGGGGTGGGAGTAGGGCAGGGGCAGGATGGAGTCCCGCAGGTAACAGGGGCTGCAATTGGTGCTTTTGTTTGTTTGTTTTATTTTTATTCTTTTTAATGGGTCCGCCCTCCCGCCTGTGGAAAGTGTGGCAACTCAGTCCCCCAAGATGACTTTCACAAAGCTAGCCACGTCGGTTTCTTTGGCCTCATGGGAGGTGAAGAAGGGATGTTGCTGCGGAGGAGAACGACATGTCATTCAGTCTGAATGATTGTGAAAATAATTTTATTAGAATATCACATCAATATAGTATCAAAATATATAATTGGTCTATGTACTGAAGCATCTTAGCTGATCTACTCAAGTGAGGGAAAAGGACTTTCAGTCATAAGGAACTAATGGACTTAGTTCGCCCCCCAGTGTCTGACTGAGAGTATTACAAGGAAGCCTGACCACAGAAGAACAAGTGTTGAAAATAACAGAATAACAAAATAAATGTGAAGTGGAGTAGTAATAATAAAATACAATACAAACATTTAAAAAACACTCACCATGAGTTCTGTGTAATTTGGCCGCTCTTGGGAATTTTTCTTCAAGCTGGGGAGGCAAACAGCGACAACATAAATATTAATTCACAATAAATGTTATTTATCATGTCATGGCTTTTAATTCAGTAATTATTTCATTATATTGTCCCACAGGAACCTGAAAATGGACTGACAATGAAAAGACAGGACCAGTAATGGTTTGAGGACTTTGATGTCATTTTTTGTTTAATACATCAGAGGAAATAAGTGTCTGGTTTCTGTCTATTTTCTTTCAATAGTCCAATTGGTCAGTGTGAGCAACAGCAAAAGAGATACAGCCAAAACTATAGGCTAAAATATCCATATTAGGACGGTACATCCTAGTAATCCAATGATCCTGATTATCTGTTTCATTGTTTGTCCTTAGAACTGATGAACCCTTTTCCAATAATTAAGTCACAAACCACAAGATTCTGTTTTACACAAGAGTATAAAGAATACTCTTGAAGTTCTACTGAAAAGTGCATTACGCAAGATTACAAAGAATACTCTTGGGAGTTCTACTGAAAAGTGCAGTCTCAGCCCTCAGACCTGACTGCAAACACAGTTCTGCTGGTATACAATGACAGAAAACCCCCCAAGAAAAACAATATAGCCGCCAAATGTGATAATTTGTCCAAAGATGAGAAGCCTAAGACATTATGATTAGTTGACCACATTATTAAAGCTATTATTGTGAGCATGCAGAGAATAGTGCCGTCATGTGACTATGTGTCTCAAGACTTGGCAGGTCTCTTATCCTTGGTCAATAAGACCGACTATGACACAGTGACGTTCATGTGCTGTGAGGTGACAGTGCTAACCACCGAGCCACCGTGCCGTCCTACAACATAATAGAACTAATTTGGATGTAAAATCCAAAAAGTGCATCAATGCAATTATTTAGCAAATATTAGCATTGATTAGAAAGTATTTATATGTTAACATACCTGTCTTCACGTAACACATGGGTGGTATTAACATGAACTCTGTATCTTAAAGCACTAAGTAGTTATAGTAGTTTCAATAACTGTGCCTGTAGAGTAAGTATGGCGTTTTGATCATGTATTGTTCATGAGTTATTGTGTCCACAAGACAGACAGGCATAATGTCCCGCATACTATGCACCGTGGCGGTAGGACATACAAACGAAGGGATTGCATCCCGCCAAAACATAAATACCTGCAATTCAGAAGAAAACGGCTGCCATGAACCGCGGAGAGATACAGCGCAACTGCCGATAAAGCAAAAACTAATCAAAGTCGACCTGGCGCCGGGAGAAGAAGCCTGACGTGCAAGAGCCCACCAATGACACGGTGCATCAAACAGCCTTCAACGCGCACGGAGAGCCATGTTAGAGGGACGAGCTAATCCCTGCAGTGCTGCACTCTAGACACAACAGGTTGGTGAGAATACATATTCAGACACATTCCTCGGAGGGCTGCAGAGCCCCGGCACACCCCATTACATTCTGTCCAGGTCAGAACAGGCTCCTGGCCGCACAGCAACAACAACAAAAGAATGTCATAATGAACTCAATCTGATGGGGGGGTTGGGGTGGTGTTACTCAATCCCACGCCGTTGAAATCAATATACATTTTTCTTCGACATTTATTGTGGCTTTGTGGCAAGGTCACAGCAGCCTCGGTTGGAGCGTCCTGTGAGTAGACTCCGCCGGCTTCCTGGGTAAAAAGGCCGGTCTCGAGTGGGCCGTTGTGTAGAAAGGAACACGCTCAAAATGCGGAACTGGTTAGGAGTGGTTCTGGTTAGTGAGAAAAAGGGCAGACGAGGTGAAAAGACCTACCACTGAGAGGTGAAGTCCACAAACTCGGGGGAGAACTGGTCGGCAGGAAGCTGGGGCGACGGTTCCTCCACCACCTGCTTCAGCTGCTGAAATGGGGTGCCCCATGAGTCATAGGGGAAGCGCAGGATGGCCAGCTCAATCTGAGGCAGGAGCACGCAACATAGAAAGGTTACTATAACAATGGCTATAGTACTTCACTAGGCCTAGCTGATTTATAAGTGAACTCGAGTGCTTTCGGTCCATCCAAAACTTCACGTGCACGTCTATTTCGGTCATTAAGGTAATAGACGTAGGAGTTACTCACATTGGCTATCAGTGCTAGTGCAAGTCAAAGGGGCGGGGGAACCATTTCTTCATATACAGTAGCACATTTAAAGCACAACTCCTATTTTCCCACCTTTCACCATCATACCGAATGATTTTGACCAAAATCTCATCAACTGCTTCACTATAGAGCTACTTCAGTATTGCTTCAGTTAAGTATTGATGCACGGCTCTCCAATAAAATCCTATAGGGCTGATGGATGCTCCAAAAAAAACATCAACCCCAAGCACCCAAAGCAAGTCTTTTTACACACAATGGGCCTCATTCAGCAATATCTTCCTACGTTTTGTTCGCACCCGTGTGCTTCTAATGATGAGTCCCAATTGTCTTCCTAAATTGAAAGTGCGTGCCAGTTCATCCTAATTAGCATAGGTAAACACCCCGACAATGCCATGGAAGGCCCATGGCAGACTGCAGTGTCGTGTGCACACAGACTCAGAGGTGGAGGTACTGCTGCAGGACGTGCAGGCCAAACGAAACATTATCTGGATGAAATGAATAATGAAAGAGGAGAAAAACAGACCGACTTTTATAAAAAACCTTTTCAAAAAGGAGATTGTAAATGAGGAGAAAACAGAGATTGTATTAAATGCGATGACAAATGTATTGGCTAAAAAAGGTTATGATGCTTTGAGAGGGTGAGGAAAAGTGACAGGCTTGTTAGGCTTGTTAGCGAGAAAGTGACTTGAAAATAAGACATTTATTTAAAATTATTATTAATTGCAAATAATAATGAAATAATATGTCTTAGAAATAATATTAATATTATTGTAATTTAAATCCTATAATGTTCCGCAACTGTTGAATTAAAGAAAATGTAATCAATTATTTTGCACAAACGTTTTTATTTAAAGCTGGATGTGCATAAGTGTGCTCTCTGGAGTGCGTGTAGATTCTGTTCTTTGAGACATGCTTGTGATAAGGGGCATATATAAATAAATGAACTTGAACTTCTTACCCAAGCAAAACCCAAATAAGAAAACATTGGTGAACGTCAGAATTTTCGTGAAAACTAAGTGTAAGTGGGTTTTAAGAAGACATTTCTTCCTCAGAATGGCTGGTGAATGAGGCCCATTGATTGCTCGCTCTGTAATGAGACATGCCGGTAAAAAGATGCAAAGGAATATTATCTCAACCCATGCCTTTCTCGTACAGTTCTGATATATTGGGAGTTATGCTTTAAGTCCTAATATATGGTCACATATTTCGTGAACATTTTGTATGTCTAAAAACCTGAACTGTTCCTTTAACCTAATTTAAAGCCCACCACCCTTGTCAGGCTATTGTATCCACCAAACTCTATTGCACTCTATTCCATTAATTATTTGACTTCTTTTGGATCCTTTATTGCTTACCTGTAATGGCCAACCTAATAAGAGATTGGAAGGACTAGCCAAGTTACAAAAGATGTGAAATTACCGTAGACTGAATTGTCGATGCCAAAATATTCTTTGGTCCGAGTTGGAAATGTGCAAATGAGCAAGCTATGAATATTTTAACAACTCATAATAAAAACATTGAGACACCATTTCGTCTGGAGCCCTGGCTCATAGGATACTGGGTTTCTAACCTCATTAGGAATCATTTTGACCCCTGGGACACTAGAAGCTGATGAACTACGCGTCACCCCTAAAATGTGTACCAAGTGAGTGACATGAAAGGTTTTCCCAATATAAATTCACACAGAGATAAAATAAAATAAAAACAGGCGAGTCATACCATTGTGATTCCTAAACTCCAGATGTCTGACTTCACGTTGTAGCCTTTCTGGTTCGTCTCCGGGTTGATCCTCTCCGGCTGGGGGGGGGGGGACAGAGGGACAGATGATGTCACACACATCGCGGTGGTTGCCATGGACGACCTGCACACCTTCCTGCCATCCTAAACGTCTTGTACACACACAGTCCACTGTTCCCTGAGTGCTAGCAGGGCCCTAAAACCCGCTCTGCCAATCAGCAGCGTTGTGGACACTCTTTCGGAACATGGCAGTTAAACTCTAACAGGGCTCATTAAGGGCGAAATGATGAGCGGGAGAGGAGGACCCGCTTACCAGTTGTGATTTACGAGAACCTGATCTTGATCTCATGATAGGCACATTTTCGGCGCTATACCCAAAACTAATGTTGAACTATTATTATCCAGGGTAATATGCCTACTATTTTAAATGATGAGTACGATGAATCATTGGATCAAATCGAATAACTCTCTTAAAACCTAAACTTTTGTTTCATTTGATCTTTCGTCCCATATGATCTGTTCCTGCTTACCGCCATGTAGGGCTTGCAGCCAGCATCCATGGTCTTGGCCACAGAGTCCACCAGGTAGCCACTGATCCCAAAGTCGCACATCTTCACCCGGCCCTGCGTGTTGATCAGCACATTGGAGGGCTTCACGTCTGCAACGATGCCGGGGAAGAAGAGTAAGACGCCGTTGCCAACTGCCTTGTCAGTTTGTGTAATGCTCATACATTCACAATATAGGTTCAGTTTTTGCACTTTTGCGACTCGGGTCACTTGAAAGGCCCGATTGTGTGACTTTATCGGAGTGACTTGTAATCTTCCCAAATGACTACGTGGACCTTTAATGCCTCGGCCGGACCACCGTGGTTTGAGACGGAAGACATTAACTCTCAACTCCGGTGCTGACCTCTTACTCAGGAAGGAAGGAAGGAAGGAAAGACGTAAGAAAGAGAGAGAGAAACAAAGAAAGGGAGAAGCCACTCAGTGGGTGTCTGTGTCACTGAGTGGTGATGAGGACCACATTGGAAATAAGTGTTTTATTATACTTGATGCGTTATCCTCGGTGCTTATTTATATATTGTATGTTATTTACATGTATACATTTTTACCTAATAAAATCAATCAATCGATCGACGCACACAGTCCCACTGTCAGTGTTGAGGCATTGCTCTTACCTCTGTGTATGACTTGCAGATTGCTGTGCAGATGCTCCAGAGCTTTTACTATCTGTCATAACAAAGGAAAAACGAGAACAACAGAAGATGTATCCGTCATTAAGCTAATAGCATGTCAATAGCATGTCATTCCGAATACGCGGCTGTCCGCATTAAAAGTACGCAAGTATTGGGTGTTCACTCACCGATACGGCCATCTTGCCCAAGATGTCCTCAGGGATGGTCATGCCCTTCTCGATCACCTGCTTATAGAACTTATCCAGTGAGGTGTCCATCAGCTCCATGCAGATCCATACGTCACCCTGGTAATAGGTGTGTGTGTGCGTGTGTGAGAGACTGGGAAAATATCTACAAAGCGGCCAGGCCACATTCCTGACAGCAGGACCAACAGACAGGAAGCTACAGTGGGGATATCCTGCGGATCGACTCACTTCTGGAGGAAGTTATCTGCATCCGAAAATCTTAAGCACTCTCTTTTTTCTTTTCTTTTTGGGGTCATACTGTGTTTATCATTAGTGTCCATTGGTGCTTCTAGCTTTTTTGCACGTTAACATGATGGATGCAAATTTGGACACTTACACTGACGGCTACTTGGGCCATACTACATCATTTGGAATCGTGAGTGACGGCTGTCGTACATACAATCATCATGGTCAATTGAGGCAACCTCAAACATTTGTTTTCACTTGACATTCTACCTCGCTGGCCTGATTTTCACTTATCACCCCAAGCACACCCCCACTTAAGAAGATGCAAAAACGTGTTAGAAATCCAACATTGCCGTGTGTTTACGTGTTATATTATTAGTAGTGTTTACGGTATGCTACCTCTCGAAAAAGTGCCCCGTAGAAGGTGACTGTGTAGAGGCAATCCACTGTCCTCATAGAGATATCCAGGTCCATAAGCAGCCTTTTCTGCTCCTGAGTGTTCACTGTGGCCCGGATCCGCTACGGGTGGGAAGACAGGAAAAACAAAGGGTCATAACAATGGAGAGTAAATAGGAGTGATACGACACACTATCCTCACCGAGGCTTCAACATCTTCATCTTTGCCTCAAGAGGTCTATTGTAAAGTAGTGCTTTCACAATCCCATGTATCGGCTCCTATTACAACAATGTGTAAAATGCGATGACAATAAGGGTGTGATTGCACCTAGTTTGTTTTCTTTGGTCCGAACTATAGTTGAAAAGTGTTCCAAGATTCCAGTCTCTGTAACTTTAGCTGAACATGATGAACTTGTCTGTGCTATCTGCCATAATTTACCTTCTCTGGTGTTCATACCAGTTAAGAACATATGAAGAAATAGCTGAACATGAGCTCCTGTTTGTTATGCTAGGCCTTCCAAGCATTAGTAACTGCTGCCTATCAAATGTCAACATGCGTCTCCTTATACCCATAAAACCTTGTGTTTTGCGGTTGTTTCCTGTATTTTTTTTTCCCAGACTACGTCCTCACTCCTAACGAACCGCACCACCGTTTGGGTTATTTGGTACAGTTATTTGGTGTGCACCCTGAGTTTGAATGGCATTATTCTCACCTGCCAAAATAAATAAAACACGCCAGAATTCAAATAAACCGCACCAAACTATGGGTGCCCGCAATGCAGAAGAACCACACCCGAGTGGACCTTCCTCTGGTCGTGCCTCACCCACCTTGACAGCCATTATCAGGCCACTGGGCACGTGCCTCATCTTGTCCACCACGCCGTAGGCCCCTCGACCCAGCTCACAGATCTGCTCCAAGTCATCTGCCTTCACCACAAAATTCTGCTCCGGACAAAGAGGGCAACAGAAAACAGGCCAACTGAGTGGCGGCTACACACACTCATCAAAACGTAATGTTGCCGTAATGACAGAGACTTAAAGAGGAAGGGAGGAAAGATTCAACAGCCAAAATAAGTTGGTTATGAGGTGAGGAGTTCACTGGGCATGTGCACCCAATCCTCAACTCATGCAAACAAATAACTGTGGACCGAACCGTGAGGAGAATAATACCACGCAGTGTTATGCAGGCTGGCGGTGTCTCTTATCTCGGTTACAAAGAAAATGCACACGCTCCGTAACGAGACTTCGTTTGAACAGCCACCTCGAGAAAGGCAGGGGGGCTTTGAAGTCTGAAAACAGTAAGTAGCATAGTCTCCTTCATGCATACTTTTTGCCGTTATTTAAGCAAATGGAAAAAAATATGTCACTTTGACTTCTGGCCAACATGAAAAAGAGAAAAAGCACGCATATTTGCCAATGGAAAATTCCACTTATTTGATGAGTTTAAAATAAATATGTTTACTGCCTCATGGGCAGTAAAAGGCATTCCAGTCTCCCCACAATCAGAAGTGTTCAATTCGGCTGTAATGTTCACTGGGGCGTTCTTTACAGCCGAGGGACCCTTTATTAAGCCAACCTTTTTACATTGAGAGCGAGGGACCTTACTCAACCAAAAATACACTCACTGAGGGGGGAAAGAAAACAGTGAAACGTTATGCAAGAGTCCAGGTTAAGAATTTAAAACAGTTGTAAAAATTGAAAAGCTTCGATTGGATTCGTATTAAATGCACAAAGGTGCAAACATGAGGGAAAATATGAAGTGATCGAATAATGAGCAGAACAAACGTACCTTCTCTCCAATGGTTACACAAGCTTTCGAATCCAAATCTCTGGGGGGTCTGCAACACAGACAGACTGGATTAAACTGGGCTTTCTGAGGACGCGACAATAACAGTAAAAGAGGGGCTAAACGTAACCATGAGATGAGGGAACATTGCAAGTGAAAATCTAAGAAAAACATGACATTAACTTAACCTACGTCAAGGGCTGTGCGATATGGACACAATCCTCTATCGATAGGTCATTTCATATCAAAATAACAATATATATCACAATATAGTACATTTTCTGTACATTTGATGAAGAAATTTGTCTATACAACATAACCACATGCCTCTAGGGCTGGGTATCGCCACTGATTTCCTGAATCGATTCGATTTGATTCAATATCGATTCGGTTAGGGATGTTTCAGTTACAATACAAATTCTTCTTGGATATGAAAGAGAACTAATGCTGTATATTGTGCAAGAAACCCCCTAACCTGGTGCTTTATTAAAATATTAATGTTTACATTAAGAATTGACCCCAAAGCAGTTACATTAATGTACTTTTTATTTAACATGACCAACACACTACAGCAGTGTATCAGAAGAGAAACAACCAAAAGAAACCATATATTAATTAATAAGTTAAATTAAAATGTATAAGTTAAATTAAACCAACAATCAGAAATTGAAAAAGGCTTTGAATTGCCATTGAACATAGTGCAAGAAATCAGATGAAAAACAGTCTGGTAAAACCTCCGAACATTGTAAACTGTAAAGTCCATGAAACTAAAGCCCCTTCGTGACTGCTGTCTCACCTCGTAGTGAAACTATGACGATTGAGTGATGCAGACGCATTTTGGATTAAAAATAACTTGAAATCGATACTTTTCAAAGGGCATCGATACCAAATGAGTCGTATGAGAGTATCGAAACCACAGTTTCGATCCCCCCATCGCTAGTGGATAGTCCTTTCCTAAGTTAGCCGCTTCATCAGCACATGGTTACTGTAAAATGATGACGGAGACTTTTATCCGAACAATGACTTTTATTTAAATAATTAGTCACTTGGAACAACACGTTAACTCTCTCAGTCCGTATCCCGGTCTACTCTACACATGTCTCTGTATTACCGTAACTCTATGAGTAACATTGCATGATAAATGTTTACCGCATGACAGTTACTGCAACTTACAACTATCCAAGATTCCCAGTCTATATTCTCTGTGGCTTTGGCGACTTTATAATAATTTGTTACCGCGCTTGTAAACAAACGTGGCAGAGACACACGTGTGGCGGAAATGGCGTAAACCTGTTAAGTGGCCTCAGGCCTCGTTGCACGAAGAACCAAAGGCTGGCCACGTGAGACTAACGGGGTTAAAGCTTCACGCATACGCGGAAAAAGGCAAATATTAAAAGATCGATCTTGATCGATATTGGATCGTTCAAATGAAGATCGATTTGAATTGGAAAATAGATTTTTTTTTTATCCCAAACCTTCATGTTTTACTTAAAATATGCTGGCAAAACATGAATTGATGGCCTTTTCTTATTTTCATTTCCCATTTATCCCTTAACACAAAAATGTGAAATAAGATTAACAGAAAATTTCAAAAAGGTGCATTTTCATTTGTGAACTTCCAAGTAATCCAAACACCACCAAAGGTCATCAGCAGGGAGAGATCATGTAGAATTTTAAGTAATAAGAATTCACTAATCTATGGAAGAAAGCAAAAGGCAGCAAAACATAGCATTATTCACATCCCGGTATGACTGCAAGTGAGCCGTCTCTTGTGAAACCGTGATCCAGCCGCTCTTTATATTGTGTTGCGTGTCTAATGGTGTCTTTACCGTACTTACCCAGCATTGAGTCAAAATAACTTTATTCTCATAGCATTTGGTCAAATATAGCGGAGCTAAGTGATCCAGATTACATACAGAGCCACACTTGGGATAAGAGCTGCTGATCCATCGCACAAAACGTTTTTCTGGTTGTAAATCAGTGGAATAATTAGCGTGACTGAAAACTGTTGTTTAACAGGCAGTTCAAAAAGAGTTGAATTCTTTGTCACGCTGCTCCGTGTTTGTTTGTTATTCCAGTCCACTTGTAGAGAACGTAAAGCGGGGTCGGTAATGACCTAAAATACGACCGTAAAGCAGTTCTGCTGCTTTTTTGCGGCAATGGCGATAGAAACGATTGAGGAAAATATCTACCGATATAAATGTGTCTATCGTCCCACGATATATATTGTCATATCGAACAGCCCTACCTACATCTCTGTTCTCCATCAGCCTAAGGAGCACTTGAGTATCTGGGCTTGAAAGGCAAGCGCTATCCCCTCATTACTCCCCTAGGGAACGTGGCTGACAGTCTGAGTCCTGGCTTAAACCCGCAATGTCTCTGCTATTATACTTCTGTTTACATCAATTTCAAGACGTACTGAAGACAGTATTCGTGTAGCCCCGAATAATTTGGGGCTCCATTGCACTACAGGCAATACGAGTCAGAGCCTTGTGTTAAGGTGTTCGGGAGATAACATTCCCCTCGGCACAAATAATGCTGTGGGAGGTTTGATTGGGTTGAACTACCCTAAATATCAGAGGTGTGTTATAAAAAAATATTACTCAAGTGCATGTTCAAGTTACAATACCCAGGATCAGCTGATGTCCCCCATTATGAGACACATGAATAGGTAGGGACAGAGAGGCAGGTAGATACCTTATCCAGTTTACTGATGGTTTTCTGTTTTCATGATAACGTTCAGCATTCTGACTATCCAGATGATTTACATGTATGTATACACGAGGGTGTTTGTGATCGGGATATGAGGTTGTATATAAACAGATTATCCAAATAAAACCTTTGCAGGGATATAAGCTAGGATCAGATAATGCATGCACGTAAACATAGTCATTGTGGAGTGAGATTGAGTCTTACACTGGAGCAGGAGGAGGCTGCTCAAACACCTCCTTGGAGAGCTTGAGCACCGGCTTCCTCTTACCTGACAAGAGACAAAAACACAAAGACAATTAGAAATGTGTAAGAGAAGGGGCAAGACCCTCTATCACAATCTACAAGAGATCTAAATACCAATGGGACTATAAACCCCTTGTATGAACAAAGGTTTGATTCCCTAATGTCACTTTCTGTATTTTCGTCTCCGTAAATCTTTTTTTTTCTTCCCAGTCTGAATCAAGTAAAAACAGATGAGATAGCTCAAGATGGGAAATCAGTTAATCGGCGTTTGTCCTCGTCTACAGTGGGAGAGCAGTCTGTACAGCGTGGTATAAACCTAATCCAAGTTTCTCTCCAGACATTTCCCAAGCAAGCAGCTACCACTGAACTGGGCAGCAATTCAAACCAAATGTAAGTGGCACAGGGTCAAATACATTTAAGGGAAAATCAAAGTAAACTTACAAAACCTTCATGAAATCTTTTGGCGATACAGCACAATATGAACTGACTCTCGATGTCTATTAGAGCAGATTTGCTTTTGCCAACCAATTCCTACAACTCTAACACTCAAGTACATTTGAAACGTCAAAATGCTCAGGTGATTCGCTGGCTCTGTCCAGAGATAACAGCCATCAGGCACTTATAACCCCAAACTTCACCCAGCCGTCACTCGCTGACTGCTTCTGCCCAATTGATGGGTCCGTGCGTTTCAGGATAAAACACGTCACAAAAAATCTAAAGTCAGGCCAATGTAGAATGGCCCATGTATTTTACACATGACCTACATCTATAATTTCTTGCATATCAGATGGTGGATATTGTAATTGCACGACACTGCAGCAACTACTGTATCTCCATCTCAAAGCCGACACTTACGGTTGGATGCAGTAAATGACTCCAGATCCTAATTGAATGAAACAGGCTTTGAGAGCAAGAGGAATATGTCTGGCAGCCCAGGTGTGGTCGCTCCATCTGGAGGTACAGCACTGAGGGCTTAATGGCTGGGCGCCTTGTTAACGGGGCGTTGCAGCACTCCTAAGGGTGTGACCATGGGTGCGTGTGTGTGCCTGTAGCCTATATGCATGCATGTGTGTGTGTGTGTGTGTGTGTGTGTGACTGGTTGCCTTGTCTCAACTCAGCATCTGGCTCAAACCTCCCCAGACTGGCTTGCAGCAGCCGGGCCTGGTTGGAGCTCGTCACAGTAAACATACGTGCTCATATGTTATGTACGAAGCCCTGTTCCGACAAAAGTGACGCCTCTGTGCTGAAACGTAGCAGGAGGGGCGGTCATGTGGGATCTGCCCCCGATTCACAACAGCTTATGGTTTCCCCTGTGAACGCTTGGGAACGTGAGCGACGGTTTGAGCAGCCGACACACACAATGCTTGTTAACACAGCGGCATAAAGTCAACACACTTTGCGGCGCACTGCCCTCCTCTGACATTATAACTCGCTATTAACAGCACAGCTAAAGGTGTGTCTCATGAAAGACATGAAATAGCGCCGCTGGAATAAGGAGAATTGTTTACATTGCAGCGATGTGTTAAGCTTGTCCAGAGAAAATCCGAACATTTGTAGCTGTAAACATATGTCATTGAAAAAGCTGTCCTGAAGGCTTATCATGCATGGATGTGAGTGCACACATACACACACGCGTGCACACACACACACGGTGTCCTGGTTTGTTGAAACAGTGCAGGGTGTGCCACCACTGTGCTATGTGGCCCTCCACCAGTGGCCTCTCGCTGCCTGCCTCCTGGTCTCCACTTTCCAAAGCAGCTTTGTTGCTCTAAAATGTCAGTTTGAGCCCCTCCCACACAAACTTACACAGACAACAATAGTAACTGAAAACCAACACTCTCCTAATAGGTCCATATAACCAACAGCTCGTTTGAACCCAACACAGTGAAAACGATGTCGTCCACACCTACAGCAGCGCACAGATCATCATAACCTGACAACTGCAATCCCCGATGCATTTCAGTCCACTTTAATGTACACATAGGCTAGGCACAGCTATCCAAGTGTGGACAATATAGGCTAGAGTCTACAGATATGTATGCAAAATACAGTAGCTCATAACGAGTCAGGTATTGGCGTGCTGCATGCTGTGGCGAGGGATGCAGGCGCTCCGCCAGGCACGCATGCAAATCAACCTGAAGCACAGCGCTGCATGTATATGCATGACATGTCTCAACTGTTGGGAATGCTGGATTCTATGTTCAGCTTTACAGCAGAGAAAGACCGCACTGCTCCAAACCTGCTGCTACTGACCTAGAACAAATGAAGGAATCTGTCCAGTGTGTGCATGTAGAAGAGAGAGAGAAAGTGCAAGAAAGAAAGAGAGAGAGAGGGGGGGGGGAGGAGGAGGAGGGGGAGAGGGCTGGGTCGACAGGAAGGATCGATTCATTATATAACCTACGTGGATGGTAGGAATAAGCACGTTCTGTGTCTTGAATCACACAGCTCTGACTGAGCACACGGTGAGCTATTCAAATATAGAGCATGTTTGAGACTAGTTGCTCTGAATTATCGTGCAAAACTCAAATACCCAATGTCTTCATTTATTCTTGCTGAGCTCAGCATCAAACTTTTACATCGTGGTAGGCGGTGTGGGTTAATTAAAAGCAGCAGTACATATTATTCCCAGTGATTTGCAGCACATGAGCTAAAGTATGCAGTGAAATGCCAGAGGGAGGCCACAGGAGACGATGTCTGCGTCGGGACACTCCTCCTTCTCACTGCAATGACAGAGCAAGGAAGGCAAATAATTGGCTTCATCAAAACACAATTATCGTCTTCTCAAGAAAAACCAGTTAGAAGAATATAGCTGAAGACGACAACGGTCCTAGTTTCTGCCACGCCCAATTTTTCTATGCAATTGGCCTTCCCGTGCATGTCATGCAGTTTCGTAGCGGAGATAAGTGCAAGCGACAGCAAACATTCAAGGAAAAAAAAAACAAAGAAAAAGAATGCTGACAGGAACATTGCCATGGCATTCTGTGCTGAAACGGAGGCCGAGTGCGAGTGCTGTGTGAATTTGGAGCAAAAGCTTTGGTGTGCGAGGGCAGACGATGACCAGCCCGGTTGATAATGAGCCCTGGACGACGGGAACACACGGGGGCCCGGGCAGCCCGCTGCGTCCCGCTAACCCGCACATGCACTCCGCATGGAATTCCAACAATCCCAAGAGTTCCTCAATGGAATTCCACAGACCCAGAGGAAGACAGATCAATCACACAGAGAGAGAGAGAGAGAGAGAGAGAACCACACAACCAGTGACACAAGGACAGGAAAAGACAGCAACACAGAAAACAGTGTGTGTGTGTGTGTGTGTGGGAGGGGGGGGAGATTTGTATGAAAATAACTTGACGGCTGTTTGGCCCCTTCCGACCGCTCTGGCAGTTTGTGAGACACTCTAAACTTCCAAAGATGGCAGGTCCCTTAGGTTACAGCTGTTGGAAGCTCCTTTGGGAACCGTGTCAACACCGGCTCCTGCTACACTTCCTGAGCACTTGGCTTGACTTGAACGATACTCCCAGAAAGTGTGTAAGGGTATCGCTTCGGGTCACTCCAGAGCAAGGCCGCTGCTTCCACTGATTAACTAAGGTCCAAATACGCTACACCATGACTGCCTGGGAATGACAGACACCTTAGATCATGCCCATCAACGAGCAACCATTGCACTTATTATTAGGCTCGCTATGGTTACTCTCCATCAACAAGAACTCTCGCAAATCAAAGAATCAGTTTAGGCCACTAAAGGAGAGATGAACTTGAACTGCCGTTACACAATCTGGCATTTGTTAGGAATAGGGCCAGTGGCGGCTCCAGGGAGGGGCTTGGGTGTACTTGAGCTCCCCCTAGAGGAGGCATAGCACCCCCTGAAATACAATACGTTTGCGTGTTCTAGTGTGTTAAACCAAAAAACTAATTTCCAAGACAATGCAGCAATACTGTATAAGTATCTGCAAAAGTCCCACATTTCAGAGTTTCAATGAATGCAGCATGAATCTCTCGCGTGACTCTACCGCAGCTGTGAGATGCGCGCTCACTAGGAATCTTAGTATTATGGAGGCCATTTCACCTACGTTTATTCACATCGCATCATTAGTATTGAAGGAAAATAGTGTGAGATTGTCTTTTACTGTTACTGTTTACTGTAATTTTAACTATTGTATTGTTTTTGTACAGCCTGCCTGGCTACTGGCCCCACGGGCCATTGGACCGTTTATTCATGCATTTCAATTATGCAGCCAATTAGCCCGGGATCATTGAATCTTGTTTTTCTGTAGTATTATTATTTGTTATCGTTTGTTGCGTCAAAATTCATTAGCACCTGCTATAAACGCCTTCCGCCTGCCGTAGCCAGGATAAATAGCATGACCACTTCTACGAGCACAGCAAGCATCGGTATAGCTGCGAGACAACTTCAACCAACTCTCAACCAATCCATTGCCGCATCCAATGGGGCTGTTCGATATGACGATACATGGCTTCCGATATATATCGAGCGGCACGGTGGCTCGGTGGTTACCACTGTCGCCTCACAGCAGGAAGGTTGTGGGTTTGGATCTCCGCCCCGGTCCTTTCTGTGTGGAGTTTGCATGTTCTCCCTGTGTTCGCGTGCGTTTCGTCCGGGTGGTCCGGTTTCCTCCCACAGTCCAAAGACATGCAGGTCAGGTGAACTGAAGACTCTAAATTGCCCATAGATTGTGTGCAGTATGGTATATGATGTAGTATATGATGTATATGATGTAGTATATGATGATGTAGTATGTATGTATGATGCAACGTGAAGCCCTTTGAGACATGCTTGTGTAAAAGGGCTATATAAATAAACTTGATTGATTGATTGATTGATTGATGATAGGGTTGCAAATTCTAGGGAATTTCCTTGATCGATAGTCGCCAAAGTTAATGAACGACCAATCGATCAATCGATAACGATACAGCTAAAAATTCTTATGAATATTTCTTATTAGAAAATACTAAATGCCCATTTTTTTCTCAATCAAAGCTTTATTGAAACATTAGATAAATGCACCTGTTTCATGGCATAACACAAACATAATTATGAACGCGGTTTTGTTTAAGTATGATATTTTAATAAGGCTCTGGAAATTTTGCTCACTCTTCCGAGGCGAATCAGTGACTAACACGTTCGTCTATAACATATAACGTTACAAAAAATAAGATGAGCCTTAATTAGAAACTTACATTTGCTAAATGATTACAAAATAGATAAATAAAGATAAATAACGTTTTTGAAAACAAAGCTATAATAAATTCCCTCTTGAAATGAGAAAGCTGCGACAAACTACGACAGCTCAGGCCTCAGTTTCAAACTTAAACTACATAAGTGTAGTAACTATCCAAGCCTGTTGATTTTTATTTAACAATACAAGCATATTTACATGATCAGGGTGAGTCGTGTGTCGGTTTACAGT
>OMOT01078433.1:0-13335 GCA_900312575.1 Acanthochaenus luetkenii
GTTTGTCTTGTACTTCATTCTGTTTCTGTGTTTGTCTTTTACTATTCTGTAATTTCCTCTGATTGATGTTCAGGTAGATCTAGTTGGCTCATTTTCTGTAAAGTCCTTTGAGACAGACATGCTTGTGATAAAGGGCTATATATCCCACCTGGGTCGCAATGCATAACACCTTTAGGGGCGGCAGTAGCTCAGGAGGTAGAGCTCCCGTCCCGCAACCGCAAGGTTGGCGGTTCGAGTCCAGCTCCTCCCGGGGATAAATCTGTCGTAGTGTCCTTGAGCAAGACACCTAACCCCAAAGACACCTGCTCCCCGGGCGCCATAATGGCAGCCCTCTGCTCCGGGCCCCCCTAGCATGTGTGTGTTGTGCAATTACTTGTGTGTATCCGGGGGGGATCCGTGATGGGTTAAATGCAGAGAATAATTTCACTAAGTGTGTGCGGTGCTCTGTGCATGTGTGTGACAATAAAGGATAAATTAAATAAATGAACTTGAAATAAACTTGAATTGTTAGTTTTTTCTCGTTTTATCTCATAATAACAAATGCCATTATAGTCGGTGTGCATAAAATGAATCCGGAAACCGGCCCATCCCTAGTCATTACTGGATTTAGATTTCATATTAAGTAAATATCAGCCATAAATGCTGCTAAGTTATTTACTATCGGGACCGGGATAAACCCTCCAACAGTTTTAACGAAGAACACCTGTTGCCATGCGTCACCAGTCATTTTTCTGTTTCACTACTCAAGCAGTTACTGCTGTTTGTATTTTTAGGGTAGAGTTAGCATTTGTATTATATGTACTCAGACAGAATGGATAAACCTACCAGCCTGTACTCTTGTGTATTAGCAGAGTATTGTGTAGTCCATTGTGTTGAAGCGGTGCTGTGCTCTACCTCTTGATGTAGATCCAGGAGCGACAGGAGCGTCAGCGTCTGGAGAGGGAGGAGAGGGAGCGTTTCGAGGCCCAGCTGGAGGCCGACATGAAGAACCACCAGCCTTGGGGCCGAGGTGGGGGAGGGGCCCCGCTCCGAGACAGCACCGGAAACCTCATCAGTAGGTTCCAGAGTTTCCTGTTTGGATTATTAGCATACATAAATGAAAAGACAAAAAAGATGGGTAAAATGTAATTGTTGTGCTGGTGAGATATTGCCTAAGGGGCTTAGAAAAACATTTAAACTGAAAAGAAAATGAAGATGACAGATAAAACTGAACTGGGGAAAAGAAACTGAATAACAGTTTAACTTAACAAGGAGGAAAATGTGTGCGTGTCTTCAAAGAAAGAAGGGAAAAGAGAGAATCCGTTTCCTCTAGGTGGTCCTGTAGCCATGGGAGGCAGGTTTAGATTCAGCTCTGGGACCCAGTATCAGTTCAGTCTCTGTCGCAGATTTAAAAAATGTATTAGGACACCTATCCGGGCATGAATGAATGAATCTAGAGTGTAAAGTGTTTTACTTTTGACAGGGTGAAGATCACCTCTGTGCTCATCTTCGTGGAGACTTAACAGAATCAGATTATTTTTAGTGTTTGTTTTTTCTACATGCAAATCACCACATGTACTCTTGTGTGTGCGACTGATTAATTTTGTCTTCCTGTTCCTGTGGCCAGCTGACCTCAACCAGATGCACAAGCTGAATGAGAAGGCCTATAGCAACCCAGAGCAGTGGCAGAGGAGAGCCACGGCTGCCATGATGGCCCACCGGGCGGAGCATTCTGACCCCAGCGACAGAATCTCTGGTACCTTTGCAACATGCAGTATCCATGACGCTAGTGACAGGGTCTCTGGTACTGTAGCCATGTTCCCTCTCGATGCACTTAGCAGTGGTCGGCCATCAGGAATTTTTTAGCATTGCAGCCTGTACTAGAACCCAAACGGGGAAAACAGAGGAACATCTGTACAGTACCTAGTCTTATGTCCCAGCGGGGGATTCCTCTTTGCCCACCCAAGGTTTCTTCAATTCTTTCCCCAAATAAGGTTTTCTTGGACGTTTTTCCTTGCATGCCTCGAGGGTCTAAGGCTGGTGGTGCTAGGTAGTTTAGGCCTTTTAGAATAGGTAGGCTGCTATGTCCTGCTACAAATTTATATTGTGTGTCTTGTGCTTTACTCTGTTTGTCATACTATTCTGTAATTCCATTGATTGTTGTTCAGTTAGATCTAGTTTGGCTGATTTTCTGTGAAGCCCTTTGAGACATGCTTCCGATAAAGGGCTATATTAATAAATTAACTTGAACTTATGGATGGATGTAACATTTTGTTGTGATTAACTTTGGAAAAGAGGACATTTGGACTTAAAACCAAGCAAAGACTGCCAAGAGACCAGCACTACGTTAAAAAATAAATGTTGGGATCATACTGGTGTTCCTATGTTCAATGATTTTTTTTCACATATTGACTACTGCTTCACCAGCTGGTCTCTCACAGGCATAACAACTCTTAAATCTATTGAGTCATTCTTTAAAAAATCCAATCTGCTACATTTTTATACACATTTTACAATTGGCTGCTTAATCTACAAAGCCCTACATGGGTTGGTACCACCTCCATTGAACGAGTTCATTAGGCAGAAGTCGGACAGATATTTCAGCACTCGAACCTATAGGGCCATTGAGAGGATTGTATGGTGCCTTTCAGGCGAACTTCTTTTAGCCAAAATGCCCTGTCTTTTAAATTTCATTATGGAATAACTCACCATTCTGTTCGAGAATGTTCTAGTTTTAATTATTTTAATAGCCATCAGACCTGTGACATCTAAATTATAACATTTACTAAAGCGATGGCTAGCCAACCCACTAACAGAGAATATTGTTACGACAGGTGGACCCAAACGCAGAACACAGACACTGCTAGTGAAGTATAATAACAGAGTTTATTATAAGGTATATGCAGGGTGAATGTCTAGAGTCTGGAGAGAGGCAGGATGGCAGGTTGGCGGTGGCTCTTCTGAGCAGAGGAGGTGGTTTGGAGATGAGTGAGGCCGGCTGGTGAGTAGACCGGCTGACAAGGGAGGTAACCAGATGACGGCAGGTGGAACTGCTGGCAGAGAGGTAATCCTGGAGGATAGGAAATAGCACGATGAGAAACAAGCTCGGTTGAATAGCAACATAAGGTCATAGGAAATGCTGGGACGTGACAACCGTAAAGGTGAGGCAACGAACTGGCGATGAGTGGATGAAGGACCAGAGTTTATATACTGTGGTTGATGAGCTTGATGGCAGGTGTGTAGACTGATTAGCTGATTGCAGGTGAGCAGGAAACCGGGTGAGCAGGAGGAAGCCACGCCTACGCCAACACAACACACACAGACAACCAAAGAGATACAAACCGGGAACACTAGGGAGAGGGAACGGGATAGACAAGGGAATAACAATTAGCACAACTCTGACCGTGACAAATATAAGCTGGGTTTAGATCGCCGTGATGCAGGTTATTTCTTACTTTACTGACTATATCACCTCTTTGCAATCCTCTTAAAATGTTATGTCCTTTCACAGTTTTTTTGTACTTTGTTACACATGGTGTTGTATAATGCCATGTAATGTACATTGTAATGAAGGGATGTAATGTCTATTGTACGTACTGCTGTGTATTCATTACTGTTAATTGTAAAGTGATGTGGTGTAACATTCCTGTTTTTAGTTTCTTGACCTGCCTAGGGACTACGGATGTAAATTAGCAGTAATGCTATAATCCGATGTGTATTTTGTGATACTGATGTTCATTAATATGCACCGCCCCTATTCAGATAAACTATTAAACCAAACTCTAAAAATACAAGGAACAAAACTAATGCGTCAACCATCAATCGGTTCTAATAAAGTGAAGACTGGCACTGCTGGCTCCATTAAGACCTAGAGATTGTTCAGTACTCCCAACAGAGAAATTAACAATACAATAACAGCATAGAGGTAGAGTTCCCGCCCAGCAACTGCAAGGTTGGTGGTTCGAGTCCAGCTCCTCCCGGAGCGAGACACCTTCAATCGCTCCCGTTGAGCAGGTTGGCGCCTTGTATGGCTGCCTCTGCCAACGGTATGACGATATGTAAGTCGCTTTGGATAAAAGCATCTGCTAAATGCTGTAATGTAATGTAATGCATAGCAGTAATTAGATAGTAGATCTTCTAAGATAGTCATTATTTCCTTTCCTACTGCTCCATGACCTTTATCTTAGACTTGAAGGAAAGTTCACACAGAAAGGAGGAATCTGCCAAACGGTGTTAATTAATTTTTCCTTCTCTGTGTAGGTTTCACCCATGTGCAAACCCCCCAGTTTGCCAGAGGCAATGTGTTTTCCAACCAGCCCTCCCCACAGCGGCTCCAGGAGCAGGACAAGTACAAAGCTTACCTCAAACAGCAGGTACTGCTTCAAACAGCAGGTGTTGATCTATGACAGGACCTAAGCCCCTGTGTCTAGTTATTTCTAAGTTCAGGAAAAGAGCTTTCCTCGCGTCAAATCCTGTTAATCACAATAAGAACATACTTCTTTGTTTGTGGAGCATGGTTTGTTTATTAGAATAATTTTAGAGTTAATTGGACATTGACCTGCGAACGTCGAAAATTGCCATCAGCCAAATGCTAGTAAGTTAGTCTACTCTAGCAGCACCTTCACAGGTAACCAA
Source organism: Acanthochaenus luetkenii (assembly GCA_900312575.1). Lineage (NCBI taxonomy): Eukaryota > Metazoa > Chordata > Actinopteri > Beryciformes > Stephanoberycidae > Acanthochaenus > Acanthochaenus luetkenii. The sequence goes on from OMOT01078433.1 coordinate 4,615, forward strand.
CCTCATCGTTTGGCGGTGCTGTTCTGTTCCAAAAATATATTTGGCTGATGGTAGAATGGTGAAATTGGCTGGTGATTTTGGGTTTTACCAGCCGCTTCGGTCGGTAGAGAATAGTTCGTTTCCTGCCCTGCAAGCAATCGGCTTCAGCCTCCCAGACCTTTGTTTGAGTTTTGGTGTTTGGTTAATACACAAATACAGAGTGTTCGTGTCTCGCTAACGTGGATTTGTTTGCAGATAGAGGAGAAGTGTTGTAAAAAGTGGATTTGTTTGCAGATAGAGGAGAAGTGTCGTAAAAAGGCAGAGGAGATGGAGCGGATAAGACTGGAGGAGGAGAAGGAGGAGATACGGCTGGCGGAGCAGAGGGCTTGCATCCAGAGAGAGTACAAGGAGGAGCAGGAGAGAAAGAAACGCAAGGAAATGGAGGTGTGGCGCTAAACTACTGAGCTGAGGAATACAGGGTTACAACACAAGGCTTACAATTTGACTTGCAGAACAGTGTTGATGTTTCAGCACACACCTCTTAGAAGACCAGGAGGAGTCAACCTCTAATGTACAGGAATGTGTTTTTTATTTATACTGGGATGTTAGTGTGGTTGCTGCTGTATTCCTGATCACTCTATTGATAATGACGTGACCTGGGATCTGCTCTCATCTTCCCCAGCTCTGTGTCAATAACTACAGATAGAATTACTTATTGAAATGTAGGACTCTGGACTGGAATTAAATAATCTTACTTGGGCCTAGTTAGCCTCTAAGTATCTGTGAAATTACTAGTCTATAGGCAAATGTGGTAAACATTCAAGTACAAATCTGAGGGTCTAAAGAATTGAGGTCTGGAAAACAGTGTAATTTAAAAAAGGAAGCCTGTATTGAGTTGTGTTTTTCAATTCAAATCTTTACTATCCTACTGGGGGAAATTCGGTTAGCAGCCAGGTAAAATGGTAAAACACATCAAACAAGTTGCCACAGTCACAATACAAACAACACAACCACAAAACGAGTTTCATATGAATAAATGCAAAAAAGCAAAGAACAAAGGCTAATATGAGGTCATTACTGTCTCATAAATAAACAAATAAAGTGTGAATGTTTCACAAACATAATGAGATCCACAAATGAATAATATGAACGTTCCACAAATAAAACGAGATCCACAAATAAAACGAGATCCACAAATAAAACGAGATCCACAAATGTGTTTTGTATCTCACAAACTAAATACTTACTTCAAAAATATGTTTATGCATTCACAAACAAATGTCTTCTGAACATTCCACAAATAAAATAAGATACACCAAAATGTTTTGTATGTTACAAACAAAATAACTGGTTCATAAATATGTTTTGTATATTACAAACAAAAGAACTGGTTCACAAATATGTTTTTGCATGTAAAGCATCAGCTGGTGGAATCGCTTGCAGTCATTTGTGGATTTTTGAGACAATCCTGAAAGCAAGACGAGAAAACTGATTGACAAATAGGTGTGGCAGATGGAGAGAGTTTAGGAGGGGAAAGGTGAAGGAGGGGCGGTGCGTGCCATTTCCTGCAGGGGCGCTAGAGCCCAGATACGGACGTCAATCCCAATAAGCACCAAATGAGACAGCTTAGGCCATTAGGGAGAGCAGGCAGGGCCAATCAGAGCACGGGGCGGCAGGGTTTAAATAGGGGAATAATGCAGAGGAAGGTGTGCAACCCATGGGGAATGTAGGAGGAAGAAAGATAGAGAGTGTGAGGAGATTGTCGAAAGCGTGGATGACCGAGTGTATGAGAGCCCTGTTTAGTATTGACCCCCATCTGTCTGAGAACCCTTCTCCTGCCTTGACCCCCGGATTGTACGAGAGCCTCCCCTGTGTACCGACCCCAGGACTGGACAATGACCACCCCTTTAGTGACATTGCCCGTAAAGGACTATCCCCTTTCCTCCCCGAAACAGTAAATACATCTCTGTGTTCTGTCATTCTGTGTGTGGATAGCAGTTCTGTTATCTCTGGTCACATGGACACCCATTCCAGAGACGTACGTCCGCCCCAATCAGTGATAGATGGGAGACAGCTGAGCCCTTTAGGAGGATCGGTCAGGGCCAATGGGGAAAGAGAGCGGCAGGGTTTAAAAGGGGAGAGGAAACGGAGGGCGGTGATAGTTTTTTGTGTGTTTGTCTAAAGACAGGGATCTAACGCAACCAAAACAACACTCCCAAGTGTATTTGGTCCAAGCAATATCTGATAGGCAATAATCAATGTTTGAGTTCCAAAATAAAAGCCCTTGGAGTGGAAGAGGCAGTAACATTACAACGCAGCTGGAAAGATTATCCACTCACTCCATGCCGCCATTTTGGGTATCATATGAAACTAGACACTCTACCCTTTCAAATGCTAGCAAGTAATCAGTAGCCCAAGCTACACAATCTCAGTTCCACAGCAAACACGCAGCCAAACTTCACATCCACGTGTCCACGTGGCACATTTTGTATTTTGTATTATTTAATCTATTTTCAATGCAATTGTCATCAAAAGCAACACATATAGTTGACTTACACTTTTGTTTTCATTTTGAGTCTATCCACATGCTTCTCCATGCCAGCAGGCATCATCATCATATTATTCTACTTCTCGAGAGCTTTCCAATGATGGGTCAAGTGTCCATGTACCTGTAGGCGTTGCCTATGTATTTACCCCTGCGTGAAGAGATGCAACTCTGACCTTTTGGGGATTTTACGCATTTCACACAGCAGTTTTCAACATTTGTGGGTTTTTTTTTTTTTTTTTCACATTTACAATGTCAAAGAAACGGCAGAAAACAAAGTTAACTGTTTTAGAAGCTCTAGAAGAGATTCAGAGGAGAAGTGATGTTGAAGTGAAGGATTCTACCGACAGCACTGACAAGGAATACGACTGAGGAGGAGGCACATTTTTTGATGAATATGGATCCAGTTTGAGTAAGTAATCGTCTTTCTTTTGCACTGTACGTTGCAGTACATGTTTGTTAGTTTCACCGATACTGGTGATGGTATAGAGACAATAATTCCAGTCGTTTACGTTGACCGGCCCCTATCCCCCATTCAGCTGTTCATGTAAAGGGACAAGCTAACATTAGCTGACGCATTTGCGTTGTTTGTTTGAAATTCTGAGTGTTTTATTATTTAATGCTAGTGGTTTTAGTAAAGGGACCAGTCAGCTGACTGTAGGGTACTTTGTTAGTTTTTTCTGCTCAAATTCAATCATAAAACATTTTCTACACATTTGCTCTGGATTTTTCTTATTTAGCTCAACATGTTTTTGTGAATTGGATAGATGTTGTAACGAGCCTTTTTTCAGCCCTTGAGTCTGTCTTCATTTCAATTTCCATAGCCAAGAAGACGAGTCGGGGGATGAGGCACCAGGGCCATCAGGATCCAGCAGCACTATGATTACCCAGCCCCTCACCACTCTCAGCCAGCCAGCACACAGTCTCCAGCTGAGGCATATTTGATATTTGTAATAAAACTACTCCTTTCGAGACAAAATGATAGTTGAGTTGGTTTTTACTGATTTTATACTATGCACAACGGTGGAATATTGCACAGGGTAAATGTCATGACCAAAGGCTGCATTGTGTGCACACGGCCTCATGTAATGGAAATTGGTAGTATTTTGCAGCCAGATTCCCTTCCAAAAGGTACAAAAAAAACCATTTGGTATACTTTGGGTACTTTAGGTATCCAAGTGGCCAAAATGGAGAGTCCGCCTGGTCCTATCATCACTAAAACCTTTGTAGAATCTTTGTGCTTTGTTGTATTTTTATGTACTTTGGTACAGTTGTAGTCAAGGTGATGCTGAATGGATTCAGTGGCATCTCTGTACATGGGATCATTGCTATCATAGTGTTATCCACTGTTTAATTTAGAATACATTTTAGGCAAGGATAAAAATCTAAATTTCTCCTTTGGTTTATCTGAGTTTACTCTGGCATAGTAACAGTCAGACACTGGGAATATACTCTGTAAATTCCTGTCTATCCATAGAGGAAGATCATATGACCTGATAGATGTGGAGCTATTCTTGTTTTATTTTCGGTATGTCTGTTCAGGCAAGCCTTCCCTCCCAGCACCCTAGGTAGGACTAGGATAAGGACCTCGAAACCAAAGTGAATCCCTTTATTATTATTACTGTGTTTTATTTCATATCTGCTCACTATCTCTACTTTGACCGTTCAAAAAAACGTATGTCATTTTACAAAGTTTAGTGGATGACTTTGTGCCCCAGAAGTATGTTATCACGTAACTTAGCAAAAATAATCTCTCTCCATATATTACATAATTTTACATTAATTCAACTTTCAATGATGATATGGGTCAAAGTAACACTTTGGCTAAAATTATATAATAGATGGAGAGAAATGACTCAGCTAAGTTACTTGATAACATCCTTCAGGGGCACAAAGTTGTCCACTAAACTCTGTAAACTTACATGTTTTATGAACAGTCAAAGTAGACATAGTGAGTGTATATGAAATAAAACGCAGTAATAATAAAGGGATTCACTTTGGTTTCGAGATCCTTAACGATTGTTGCTCAGCTTGCACAGGGCGCACCCGCACCGAGCGACTGCCACAAAAGTCAAATGAGTGTTGTTTGGAACTATAGACTAGGTACATTTTACTTGCAAAACATATTTGTGGATCTTGTTTTATTTGTGGAATGTTCAAGAGACATTTGTTTGTAAGTGCATAAACATTTGTGAAGCAAGTATTTAGTTTGTGAGATACAAAATATATTTGTGGATCTTGTTTTATTTGTGAGTCATTTGTGAAATGTTCACACTGTTTATTTGTTTATTTATGAGACAATAATGACCCCATAGTTAAGTAGCAAGAACCTTCATCAATTCGTAAAAGCTACTTTGTAGTATTTAGCCTATTGATCAGAATCAGAATCAGAATCAGAAATGTTTTATTCGCCAAGTAGTTTTCACGTACAAGGAATTTGCTGTGGTTGTTGGTGCATACAGACAACATAAGAACAATAATAATAAGATAACACAGAAACAAAGACATCCTTGGTCCTCCTGTAGAGGATGGCAACACCATAGAATTTGAATTGGAAGAACGGACTTCACCATTCAAATCAACGTTCCAGAATGGTCAAGTGGTGGACATTTTTATGTGTACCGTTGGGCTAACTTCCGTATTAACCGACTTACGGCAAGTCACTGAAGGAGGCTACGGATTGTTGGTTTTAATCGCTTTATATTACTGTTGGTAAATCATCACATTTTATTACTTAAATTATAATCTTGTAACAGCCACAGCGTATGATACACTTTACTGCCTTACTGCCACTATAACAACTAACCCTTAAAATGTCATAGGCACCATTTTATGATGTACTAGTCAAATGACCATGGCAAACAATGGAAAATCTGTTCTATCCAGTTCAAATTCTATGGTCAACACAGTCCAGAATGGTGTTGGCCTTCCTAAGGAACTATTTGTAATAAATGTCTAGAAGCTGGGCCAGACTCACCCCTATAATATAACTTGCCACTCTGATGAGGCTCCCAAGCCTCCTCTTGATTAAGGTTACAACAATGCAACAATGCAAAAATATTATCTATCTCCCTCCCTCCCTCTCCTCTCTTACCTCTCCTGTATCCCTCTCCTCATCTCTCCCTTCCCCGTTGCTTCTTTCTCTATCCCTCAGCAAAAGGCCAAGAACGAGGAGCTGATTCAGCTGGCTGAGCAGCGGAAGAAGGAGGCAGAGAGGAAGAAGAAGGAGGCAGAGGAGAAGGAGAATGCGGTGCTGAGGAGGCAATATGAGAAGGAGAAGGAGAGGCAGGCTCTTCTGGAGGAGGTTAGCCACTGACGTCTCCTCAGCCACTTAGCTAGCACCACTTCAGCACTGTAACTTAGTAATGTAGTAAGTAATCCTAGCAATGCTGCAAAAAAGGTTTGATAGAATGTTCACAAAAGTTGTGGAAATGTTAATGAATGAACGGTCTCACATCTCAATAGAGGCTTTGCAGTTGCGTCACACATCTAGCAATCATAGTTATTTATATACCACATAACAACCTGATTATCCATTCAGTAATGCCATAAGTAAAATTAGGATGTCTTGTTTTTTAGCCCTAGTTCCTTTAGCTCTTGTCCTTTTAGCCCGAGCCTCTACTCCAACACACCGGAGAAGAGCCGGCTTTAAAAAAGTCAGCTCAGTTGTTTTTTTTAAACTAGGCAGTAAGCTTATAGCAAAGAAACATTCTAATAAAGTTCCAGGGACGTTGAAGGCCATCGGGCCTATCTCTCTCTTGAAGAGTTAGAGCAGCCTGTTCCATTGATAACATGTCCATGAAGTCCTTGCGCCAGTTCTCCAAACTAAAGCAGTAAACAGGAACTTTATTAGATCATATATACGTATATAGCAGCTCTATGTAACTTTGTTTGGTAACTTGTGAAGCATCTCAAGTCTGTATTGTTGCCTTTGTATGGCCTGCATGGGCAGGTGAGATCATTAGCCATTATATTGGATGTTTTCACTGGCTGCACCAGTTGCCTTGCTAATGCATTTCACAGGCAGCTGTCTCCAAAACAATTTTATATATATATATAAATATAATATTAGGCTACCCAAGTTGATTGATGCCTTTCTTTTGCTCGTGTCCGATGTTGATGCACACTTAAGCAAAGATTTGTGCTACAGAGAGTTGGTGCCCCTAGGTGTAATTTACCCCGGTAATTACCTCTAACGCTTTTGTCTGCAGGTACTGCTTAAATAACAACAGCAACAACAACCAATAACAATAACAGCAAAGAAGGTTACAAAGAGCTGCTTTAGGGGAATAAATAATATATAAAAAATTAACTAATGTTAAAATACAACAACTAGCTACTACAAGGTACTAGCCACATTAGCAAGGACAGTGATGGCAAGCTACCAGAAACTATGGTTAGCTAATTAACACATCTAAACAAAAAAATCAATTAGATGTATCAGTGGTGAAATTATCAGTTCTCTAACAAAAATAGAACAGAAATTAACCATGTCTGTTTGATACTGTCGAGGTGGATATAAGTATATTTAGAAATGTAATCAGCTGTTTTCAGCTGTTGTTGGCCAGGGCTGTTGATCCCCAATATGGCCGCCAGACGGTGTGTTTCATTACCTGAAAGCTGTCTATAGAGACCCATCATGCCACCATTTTGGAAGTTGTGTTGCAACAAAATCGAAGATTGTAACCTAATCACCTTGTCCTCGCTGACAAGGCAACACACAGTTCAAATTGTTCAAAAGATCATTTTCTAGAATACCAAGCAGAGTGGAGCCACCTGTGTTTTATAAGGGAGTAGGGTGCAATATTTTTTTTTACTGATTTGGTATCCTTTATTAATCCCCCAAAGGGGAAATTCTTTTGTCACCCTCAGGTTGGGAAGCAGGGTCAGCCAAATAGTGTGGCACTGCTGGAGCAAGTAAGACTTAACTATCTTCCTCAAGGATACTTTGGAAGGTATGGTTGCATGGGGCATCGATCTCTGGCCTTCCATTGGGAGACAACCTCACAACCCACTAAGTCATGCTGTTTGTTTTTAGTTTTAGTTTTATTATTAACATAACAAGCTCAGATTTTGTTGTCACACTTCCCACATGGTGGCTAGTGGTCAAGGGTGTGTTTTGTTTGTAATTTAGTCATAGTTTCAAACCTGCAGAATCTGTGTGGTACTGAATGGACAGTTGTGTGTCTTTAGGTGCACAGGGAGCCTTCCCCTCCAATCCTCACCCTGCAGAGGAAACATGGGCTACCCTGCTACAGCCCCAGACCCCCCACTGTCGACAGCCAACATTCTATTGCACCCCTGTCTGTGAGTCACACACACACACACAGACTGACAGAGGAAATAATTCCTCAGGGTTCCCTACACAGATCTGTAAAATGTGACAATTTTAGGTAAAATGTGATCATTTTTAGGTAAAATTTGTTCATTTTTAGGTAAAATTTGTTCATTTTTAGGTAGAATTTCTTGTTCAGTCCTGATATACATCTGACTACACATTTTATATAGCTATAGACCCACTCTCATTTCACGTATTTGAAGAATAATGTTAATCTTTTGAGTATTACGGTCTAGTTGTCTTGTCATATTGCCCAGCCACTATTGGCATACATCATATTGAACACTGAATGAAGGTCTGGAAAGAGCGAAGCGAACACAGGGGTGGACAAATCATGAATTCATTAGCTAGCCCGCTGGGCAAGTGAATGCTCCAATGTGCTTGCCCAGTCCCATTTTTAGGTTGCCCAGAATCTCTTTACAGTATGCGGCTCATATATATATCGTACCCACATCTATAACACTGCATTCTTATTTACTTTCATCCCATGGGTATATATTTACGTTTTTATTTCCTGTATAAACAAAATAAAATATTATATTCCGACATGATTTTTTTAGTCGACAGAGGAGAAGAAGAAAAAAGAAGGTTGTAGACAGTTTAACGTAGGCTTGTCACGGTACCAGAATTTCAGTAGTCGGTACCGGTACCAGTACATTTTCACGGTACTCTGTACCAATTTCGGTACCACGGCGTATGCGCGTGCGTGTGAGTAATACATCAATATATAGAATTCCACGGCAATAAGAATTGGAGCATCAAAATATTCTCCTTTATTAAAATATCCACCAATTTCCAATGAACAAATATAACAATTAAATTAATAATCCCCCCCCCGGGTAAAAATGTACTTTGGCAG
>OMOT01078434.1:0-18983 GCA_900312575.1 Acanthochaenus luetkenii
CTTGTGTTGGGGGAGATAAGTTCTGTCTATGTTCTCGCAATTCCTACTGGTGACCGATAGAGGCCGATAGAGATCCACACATGAACTGCCATTCAACTATACTGATCTGGAATCTGGTTTCTTTTGAAGACCCCCGTTTTAACAGGATAACTAAGACGCCACTGTTGTCTCCAGGTTCCGCTTGGTGCCGTTCCTGACGGAGATGAGAGCGGTGATGGACTGGGTCTGGACCGACACCTCTCTGTCTCTGTCCAGCTGGATCTGTGTAGAGGACATCTACGCTCACATCTTTGTCCTCAAATGTTGGAGGGAGTCTGAGAAGGTCTTGACCGTTGTGGTTTTGTCCAGTGAGGGATTGGGGGGAATTCTGTTGAAAAGTGGCCCTTTTTCCTAAAACTTTCCCAAGCTCACGTTTGTTGTTTCGTGAAAAGTGCAATTCTACGACGTCATAAAATTGCATTGGCTGAAAGATGGTCGAAAGAAAACCTTATGGACTATCACCTTCCCGTATCTATATCAAATAACGGCCAGCGTTCCTGAGACTGTACTTGTGAAGATAATGTGAATTATTTGCGTCAGGACAGTGCAAGTAAACGCTAGCGGTGTGAAAACACTCGAATATTAACCAACTGCATCCAGGTACAGTAACACACCTCACCGAACCTGTTCTCTTCCTCACCCCGCCACAGAGGTACCCTCAGCCGCGAGGCCAGAAGAAGAAGAAGGTGGTGAAGTATGGGATGGGAGGGATGATCGTGATGCTGCTGATCTGCATCGTCTGGTTCCCGCTGCTCTTCATGTCCCTGGTGAAGTCCGTTGCAGGAGTGGTCAACCCGCCTCAGGACGTCTCCCTCCAAATCACCCTGGCCGGCTTTCAGGTGTGGGCAGTGTTCAGAATCGGCGTCGGGATGATTTTGTCTTCAAATGTACCGTGGTTCAGGATAAGAATAGTGTTCTTGAATTTTTGCAAATACATGTAGTTTAGTTTAAAAAGGTATTTTAGTGATTGAATTTGAAGACTCACAATAACTTAATTTTGCAGAAACAAAAACACGGATCACTTTTTCTTGGTCCAAAACGGAATGAATGTCTCATTTTGGAAATGTTTCTGGGGTAAAAACAGACGCTGTTCTAAATATTGCCTTACTGTGATTTTGATAGTAGGATCCAACTTGTTTGAACGTGAAACTGTATGCAAAGCTAAATCAGTACCTTCTACACAAACGTCAGAGGTACATTTCGGGCCTTTACACGTTTCTTTTCGTTCCCAGCCCATCTTCACCATGAGCGCGCAGCAAAAACAGCTGCAGGACGTGTCTGCAATTGAATTTGAGGCCTTTATGAAGTTATACTACGGCCAAGATGTAAGTGCACTTATATCTTGCATACTTTGGATATAAAGCCCATATACATATAAATGTGTAGAGAATACTGTATATTTTACTGCATTGAAAGAAACAAGTAGAGATAACGTGTATATTTGCATGATTTTGTGCCTCGGCTAGGACGCGCTGCAGTGGCTGGAGCGTTACACAGCAGAGGACCTGTTCATCGCTGAGCTGAAGGGCAGCTCCAACTCCCTGTGGACCATCAGCCCCCCCAGCAGAACCAACCTGATGGACATGCTGGGCTCCCAGGAGGAGTTCCCCATCACAGTGGCCTGGTCCATTCAAAGGTACACATGAGAGTTCCCGCTGCGAGGTGCCGCACGCCACGTCTCCTGGTTACACGGAGGGAACGGATGTGCCGCTACATTTTTGTCCTGATCTTGAGTTCAGTACTGTCCGTCTCTTGTCGTGATCCAATCAGGAACCTCTCTCTCGGTGCCAAGGCTGAAATAGCGGCAGGGAAACGGGTGACGCATCTGGATGACGACACGAAGCAGCAGCTCATTCAGCTGTTAAATGGGACGCGCAAAGAGGGAGTGTGAGTATACTGTCAGTGAGGGGTGAGACGCGTCACTCCTCTGTCACTGTGCGACATCAAACTTCGCCGTGGTTCACAGTGCACGGGGAAATAATTCCCGACAAAGCATGTCTGTTATTTTTAAGTTAATAAAAGGAAGGAAGTGGAAAACATTTATGCTGCCTGTTGTTATGCTGCAGCAGAACTAAATCTTTTTAAACGTTATGTGTGTATAATGTGTTTTTCTTCAGTAACACCCTCTGTGCTCTGGTTCTCCGCAGGATCCTAAAGGATATTTTCCCACGTTTCCTCCGAGCCCCCAGTGACTCAGATGCCAAACCCGTCGATCAGCTTTATAAAGGTGAACCAGTTAGCACTTTTGTTAAAGGCCTTTGTTTTTTGGTTTTTTGTTACTGCATGGATCGGGCCGAGCTGTTGCTGTAGTTGGAGCCTCTATCCCAAATAAAATATCCACCATTTCAATCACTTGACACTTATTCTAACCGTCTAACGTACTGTTAAAGTTCACCTAACAAAGTAGTTGTTGTTAAGGACAGAATCGTCCGTTTCTGGGGTCATTGTCCGGATGTATTATCAAGTTTGATTTAGATTACATTTTATTTTGTAATTTTTTAGGTGATGTGTTGATGGACATCTCTCTGTCCTTGGAGCGACGTCGCAACAACTTGGAGGAGATCCAGGAGTGGTGGATTGTCAACCAGACGGAACTGGGTCTGATAGAAAAGAGGAATCCCAAATACCTGTATGATGCGGGTCTGGAGGTCTACGTCTTCAGTGACCAAGTCAGCCCGCCCAGCCTGGGCTTCCTGGCTGGATACGGGTACGTGGACACCGGGGTTGAAAGATGTTCTGTTTTAAGAAAATTGCCTAAAGGCCAAACATTGTCTAATTTCATTTCCTCTCCGCCCTGTCTAGGATCATGGGCCTGTACGCCTCCGTGGTTCTGGTCATCGGCAAGTTTGTGCGCGAGTTCTTCAGCGGCATCTCCCACACCATCATGTTCGAGGAGCTCCCCAACGTGGACCGCATCCTCAAGCTGTGCACCGACATCTTCCTGGTCCGAGAGACGGGCGAGCTGGACCTGGAGGAGGACATGTACGCTAAGCTCATCTTCCTCTACCGCTCGCCGGAGACCATGATCAAGTGGACCCGGGAGAAAACTCAGTGAAAGCCCCCCGCCCCTGCACAACTACATGAGGGGGTACTTGACTGATCGGACCGCGTCAGAGCTTTCAGACAGGGGCCCCGTCATTCAGGGATGCTGGGCGGTGTGAGCAGCCGTCACCGGCCCCCGTAGACCCGCTGTGGGCGCACAAAGCAGCCGAGGACTAACTCGCGCCGTGTCGTTCGACTAGTTATCAGCTCCGGTGGCACGGTGGTCCAGTGTTCATTAAGGGCTTCCCACCCACGGATAAGTGCACAATAATAAACACGTGAGCACAAACTCGTATTTTCGACGTCCTCCAACTGGGACTCTTTGGATTGTGGGGTTGTGCAATATTGAGCTCTCGTCCTCCGAGACCGGCTGCTTCGAAGGATGCGGATGGAGCGAAGAGGCCGGTTCTGACCCGGACACAGGGAACATCACGCCGCTTACGAGAGAGACACGACGCAAAAACGCATTATCAGACCGTCCGTAACTTGCCTTAAGTTTGTTGTTTGTACGAAAACCGGGAACCGTCAGTTGTCAACCACGTATCTTTCCCGGGAAGAAGCTACGCAGTGATTCACCGTGTATGTTGACACACACTGGCGCTGGTGGGTCAAACAGAACACGAAACGGTAGAAGGACGAGAACTATTTAAATGGCATGAAATTGAATGTGGATAGTGTTCAGAGATCTGGTGATCTGGACTATGTACCTGGTATGTTTACTGCACATGGGGCCGTTTAGGGCCGTGTCCTAAGTCACTCTGGACAGTTTTCCTCACAGTGAACGGGATTAATTGATCATCATGTTGTGCATCATCTCCAGGCAGAGTCTAAGCCCAGAGGAGGGCTATTTTGGAATCAGGGTATCATGTGGGTCAAGTGGTAAGACTCTTCCACATCACATTGAGAACCTCGCGCTGTTGTTAAACAGTCAAACTCATGAACGCTATGTCACCCGCCCGCCACTCATTCAGTTGTCAAGAGGAAGAGCAAAAAAAAAACGTATCCATTTTGAACATGAAGCCCTTTGGTCCAAACTACGCATTAGAGGACATTGTAGCATGAAAGAAAACTTCATTATTGTCATGACTCATTTTCATTACATGTACATACCATTTTAGGGGAGGAATGAAATGTGAATCTGTACCTGTATGTTAAGGCAATGTGGTATGATAAGAGGTCCAGAGATCTGCAAATAAAACATCTGGAAAGGTGTCGAGTTTCACATGTGGTTGCCGTTTCCTCGCGGAACAGGACTGACGCTCTCATCTGGAGCAGGTAGAGAGATGGGACCTTCTGGTCTCCGCCCTGCTGCCTCACTACGGTTTGATTATTACAGATCAAATGACACATTACAATGCGGTTGTTGCCTTTCCAGTACGTAAGGCTTCAGGTAAAACAGTCTTTGCTACCACGTTATGATTTGAAGCTACTTTGAGGATTTAGCAAACGGGCCATTTCAGTCAAAATTAGCCGACTTTACACTGAATGATCCACAAGGTGAGCAGTTTAGCGTTTTTATTTTCACCAATGGCAACATTTATGTACCGGTACTTGTTAATGCAGAGATACATCACAGTTATGTGTGTGGGGGACTAAGGACGCTGCACAACAGGGAGAAAGCATTACATGTCCGCCATGTTGGTACAAACAACTCCAACTGCTCTGTCTTACTACGGTAATATGATCACGGTGTCCTCGTCATTTAAGTATATGTACAAAGACCATCAAAAGCAGCACAAAGGAAATGTTTATTGATTATATGTGCTAAATCTGGAGATAATGCTTTTGGGGGAAACATACAAGAAGTGGACAGCAGCACACTTGAAAAAAAAACATAACCATCCCTTTATCTATTGTCATACTATGGTGCAGTAGTGTATCAGAATCAGGCTTATTGGCATTGAATTGATCTTGTCCTAGTAGAAGTTGATTAACTCTTGTACTGACTTAGTACTAAAAAAAAACGGGTTTTAAAAAGCACTGAAAACATAACTACATGGTCCCTTTAATTTAGAGTGTTACGATATCTGTGTAAACGGATATTTCTGCACAATAAGGTGCCAGATAACAGACACCTTGAGGTAGACAAATCAAAGCGGTCTACAATTGGCTACAAGCTCCGTCATCAGGAATTGTACTGTGTTGCGCTAACAAGTGCTAAAGACTAGTGTCGTTGTTTTAACCAATGCTATTCACAAATTCGTAGATTTGATTTCAATATACTTTTTTGATTATTCCACATGCAACAAAGACAAAGACCTGATTTGCATATTGTTCCAGTAACATCTTCCGACAGGCCGGAGCCATAAATAAAACAGAATAAATGAACACTGTACAAATAAACATCTATACATCAAATCAACCAATAGAAGACATGTTTTTCTTTGTCTGATTTCAATATAACTATAGCAACGTTCAAATCTGAAGTCTATCCACAAACAGCTACATTTACAGTTTCACAGACATGAAATAATAAAACATTTACATACGATATGTACGTTTCTGAACATTGAAGGATGACTATTTTCCCCTTATTACAGTGAGGATCTGTTCATGCGGACAGCGTGACAGGACTCGGTTCTGTAACCCACCGTAACTTGGGATTGTGGATTTGCTTTAATTGTTGTAAGATTTTTTGCACAATAAAGATCAAAGGGCCACTCATCGGAAGTGAATGGTTCAGGGAGATGGTGTAGGGGAGGAGGACACGGGTAGTCGGCTAACACAACCCTCCTTCATAATCATCCTCCTCCTCGGCAGGAGCCTGCGCGCCACCTTGTGGAGCTCCAGGGGCCTTCTTCTTCTTGCTTCCTCCTCCGGGTACCCTCAGGGAGATGGCCAGCTTGGCGTACTGTAAGATTTTAATGTGTCATCGATTCTCTAGAGAAAGTGCTCCCCTTGTAGATGCACGCGCAGGATAAGAAACTAAAGAAATGTGCCATTATCATTGTTGTTATTATACACACAAAGTTACAAAGTGCTAGAAATCAAAAAGGAACAACCACTGCTGGCTCTACTACGCCCAATTTTGCAGACCAGAAATAACACATGGCAACATCAAGACAAGACAAAAAAAAACACTATAGGCTTTCAATAGGCTTGAAAGTCCACTCAACATTTCTGTGACATGTCAAGTCCTCAAAACAATGAGACTGAAGCCGAAAGGTCACCGGAGACTGTTGGCTCATTAGGGCCTAGTCCCCAAACTCAGAAACCACATTTACTTCAGATGATGTGTGACTTGTGTGTGAAGTGAACGGTACTCACGTCATTGTCCATGTACTTCAGTAAAGGCGAGTTGCACACGCGATAGGCCTGGTCCTCATCCTGCTCATCGTACCCCTGCAGTAGCGTCTCCATGGCAACACAATCTTCGCTCCCGCTGTAGCCCGGGAGACTGGATGAAACGAGAGACAACGTTCACTTCACGGAATGATCCTCGGTTCAAGCGGCGACGTGTTACGCTGCGAACTTCAAATAATGTTGATGGTAAACTAAGTTACACGACGGTCTCTCCAACAGGCCAAAGACTACAGACGTAACGGAACGTAATTACACATATTAGAGATCCCATACCTGTAACTCTCTCTGACACATTTATCGGCTGCCACATAGTCCCCTCGGTGAAGGTGGATCAGCACCTGGGCAGTTGTTTTCTAGAGAATGACAAGCACAGACCAACACATAACATAGATATGTATCAAATAAATAATGTCAAGCTTTATTATCTTGTGGTTTGTTCCACGTCCACAATCAAGTCAGAAGTCAGAGGTCAGCTACAGAACAGCACTTCTTCAGTGTCTTGCTCACAGACACTACAGCAGGGTAGATGCTTGCCAACACAGGGGTTTGAACGCGTGACCTCTGGTTGAAGATTCGAACCAGTGATGCTACCACCATATGGTACAAATTCAAACCAACTGCGGTCATAATATCAGGGAAAATAGGCGCCGTTCAAATAATTCTGGCTTATATAAGATTGAACGCTGCAAAAACTCCATATTGTTTATGCAACAAGGTAACCCACCTTGAAGCACATTGGAAAGTTCTCAATCTCTTTGTACATGTTCTTCTCTTTCTGCAGCGCGACAGCTGCATCATCGAGCCTGGTGATGAAGATGGGAACAGTGCGAGAATTAAGCAAGTTAACACGATTACAACAAAGTGTCAAATCCAATCACCATTTACAAGGACGTGTTGTTCGTTGTGTCCGGCGTGTCATATTTCACCAGTCAAAGTGAATGTATTGCTGCTTAAATGGTCACCTGAATGCAATAGCCCTTCCGCTCAAAAACACTTATCAAGTGGCAAAGAAATGAACAAGCTTATCGGCCCAATCACATTTGGTTATGAGACAGAACGTAATGTGGAGCCTTCTGAAGGCGTCATGGGACTAATTCGATGAAAGGTCTGATGGATGGGAGTAGGGATTATATTGATACTCCAATTTCTACTAATTTAGAACCGGGTTTCGGGGGCATCCCTAGATGGGAGGTGCCAAATTGATAACACTGTTTCCTCCAACGTTCAAGATGTTACATCTGATCTTGTGTATTGTTGAAAACCACCGTTTTTATACCTTTTTAACCTGACCAGAAGTCTGGAGGCTTTGCCCAGCAGTTCAGCTGCCTGGCGCAGACGGTCCTCATTCTACAGACGAGACAACACGGGACGCATTAGCTCAAAAGGTAACAATCGCCAACAGCTAAATGTTTCGGTAGTTACATGTTTGTTGGCCGCTCGATCTTACCTCAAACACACCAGCTGCCTTCTGATACAAGTCCACAGCTTTGTCCAGGTTTATAGGTTCTATCAGTCTAGACAAACAAAAGTTGTTTAGGGTGAAGGAAAAATGGCTCTGCATCGCTCAATATTCCTTCCGGTGGCGAGATTTTCATTGGAACTGAACGGCATTGGTGCCAGATAATAGTAAAACAGTCAGCTAAATGCCTAAACGGTGAAATATAACGTAATGTCCTCACTTTCCAGCCCTGTCCAGAGCCATGGCGGCGGTGTCAGGAGTCCCATTCTCCATGTACATCATACAGGCCTTCTCAATGTACTGGATGGCCTCTGGCATTTTCTTCTGTTCCTGTTGCAGGGTAAACACGGTGCACACACGTATTAACGCCACGTACAAGCAGCCGACTCGAATGTTTTTGCTCTGTTACAGCGCTCACCTTCATCATCATGCCTGCTTGTTCAATGGCCCTGAGAAAGAAGACATTTTTAACAAAAGGCTTTGTGAGAACGGCGACGCTTATGTTTCTTTACACAGTGTTTCATCAACAAAATACTTACTTGGCCGCATGAAAGAGCCTGTGGGACACGTTAAGGAAAGACTGCAACGTCACGTCAGGCAATTATGACCAGACAACATACAGGCTATAGGGAGGATACGTTTGATTCTCTGTGTGACACTCCGCTTCCCTCAGGTAAGCGTCCTTCGCTTGGTCAAACTGCTTGGCATTCTTGAAACACACAGCTAGAAGCAGGAAGAAGCACGTCGGTTGTCAGTTTAAATGTGTGACGGCCGCTTTACGGCACGCCTCCATACTAGGGAATAATAGCGTTAACTTTACCTGCTTTGGCGTATTCTGACGCAGCACTGTCGTAATCTGGCTTCCATTTTGTCAGACCTGTTTTTAGGCTACAGGAAATACACAACGATGGGGAGTTTAGAGAGTGTGACACACCATCCGCATAGATGTGGAGTCCGCGGAAGCGCTACTGTACATTAGACGTGTTATTTAGTATATATTCATAATCAAAACCCAGTATATCGCCAGAGAAAGAACATTGATTTAGCATAACTTCAGGTCAATCTACCACAGTGGCCTTTTATATGGCTAACGCCGATTGTAAAAGAACCCTGTCGCTTCCTGGTTGGATGACAAACGCGAACTCACCATTTCTCCGCTTTAGCGATGAGCTCGTGCGCTTCGTGTATTTTCTGCGCAGCCATGTTGACAACTGGTCGGGTCTGGACGGTGATAAACGGCTGTTACCGTCGATGTTTGGATTAACAGGAAGTCCTCCTCCGCCACAACGTCGTGGCTGTCACAGGCTACGGGTGCCGCCGAGGACTGAACTCGCCCGCAACGCGAAGCCATTGCGTTAGCGTCCCCGCTGTTTTGGGAGCCTGCTGCAGTGCAATTTGTGAAATGGACTCTTGTCCTTTCTGTACCTTATTTGACAGCCTACGGTCTCCACACCGCTTTTGATCAATATACTCCACATCTACGTACTTAACCTAGTCTCTTACCATGTCGAACGTTAGGGCAGTTCTTCCATCTTTTCCCACCGCCATTTCTTATGTGTGGAAAAAGTTGGGTCATTTTGTAAACACGTATCGTTATAATGGCTAAAGCTGCATATGGCAATATAAAATAGTGGCACCACTTGGTATAAAGTAAGTTTCATATTGATTTATATATCTAGAAACTGTCATGTGACGTCAAACGACCTCCGATGCAGTCTTCAGTGGAGGTGGAGAACAACCGTTCAGCAGCAGGTCCAGTCGTAACTTTCCCTCCATGGAGCGCTCACTCGTTGCAGTTTGGCATTTTAATTAGACCATACACCAGCATGTACTGGTCAACTAGGGTGAGGCACTAGTTAGTGTAGACTGGTGCATTTTGGCATACAACCCTTGCATAGTTGCACCAAGTTGTGTTTTTAGCCTGAACTAAACACTTATCCCAGCTGCTTTAATCTTGGCAATGTACTTTTATTGCGATAGTGCTTTAACATTTAATACATGCTTTCCGGGACAACATTCCATGACTAATTTGGACTTCAATAACAAAATGAGATTGAATGCATTTTCCTCCCAACACATCCAGATAGTGTGGGCATGCACATTATAAAAGTGGCAGTTAAAAAAACTCAATTAGGGTGGGTCACTTATTTAACCCAAGAGGGGTGATTGTGTACACATCTTGGCATGGTTCAGCGGTCTAAAGGGATTTGTATTCTTAACCTGAACCAAACTCCCACCTCCTTTAATGAACTCCACAGATAATCCAGGCAATGTACTTTTATTGCAATAGTGCTTCAACATTTGATACATTGGTATGTATGCTTTCCAAGACAACATTCCATCTCTAATTTGGTGGTCTTGCAGTACCAAATCAGACTGAAGGCATTTACCTCCAGAAAACATCCAGATAAGTGTGTGCATGCACATTATAAAAGAAGTGGAGAAGGTTACAAACACAACGAAGCCAGAACAAACGAGAAACTGAACAGTCAAAATGAAGTTGGACAAGGCATGGTTTCTAGGCTAGGTCTTCTTCCCCCTCCTCTTCAAACTCTCCCTCCTCCTCAGCGGTGGCATCTTGGTACTGTTGGTATTCGGACACCAAGTCGTTCATGTTGCTCTCCGCCTCAGTGAACTCCATCTCGTCCATGCCCTCGCCAGTGTACCTGGAATAGAGTCCAGATGGTGAGTGGACTACTACTAATACACCCTAAGTTACAAAACTCTACTTTTAAAAACAGCTCATCGGGTTGAGATATTTGTCCAAATACAATTTGTAGCAGTTTTTTATTTATTTTTTTAAACTAGACTAGGGTTCAGACTTTGAACTGGTCATTTCTGCCAGAAAAGTTCCCCAAAACGACAAAAGGTCAAAGCTCAGCCCAAGTGAGCTCTCCCTACTAGCATAAACACATTTTCTACATACCAGTGGAGAAAGGCCTTGCGGCGGAACATGGCGGTGAACTGCTCTGAGATGCGCTTAAACAGCTCCTGAATGGCCGTGCTGTTGCCGATGAAGGTGGCGGCCATCTTCAGGCCACGGGGCGGGATGTCGCAGACTGCAGTCTTGACATTGTTTGGGATCCACTCTACAAAGTAGCTGCTGTTCTTGTTCTGCACGTTCAGCATCTGCTCATCCACCTCCTTCATGGACATGCGCCCACGGAAGATGGCAGCAACTGTGAGATAGCGGCCATGGCGAGGGTCGCATGCTGCCATCATGTTCTTTGCATCAAACATCTGCTGAGTGAGCTCTGGAACGGTCAACGCTCTGAAAGGGAAAGATTTTATACTATGAAATAATTCCATTTAAACTACAGCGATTACTGATATATGCAGTTTGACTTTTTTTATTTTTTAAACATCCCTTTTTAAAAGTTTAGTTAAGAAAAAAGGACTGACAACATTTTGTTAGCCTCCTGACCAACAGCCACTAACTTAGTTTTAAGATTTACATGTTCCAAATCTAGCCAAGTTACAGCCCAGTCTCTGAAAACCAGTACCATACCTGTACTGTTGGCTTCCCCGGCTTGTCAGGGGTGCAAAGCCTGGTATGAAGAAGTGCAGCCTGGGAAAGGGCACCATGTTGACTGCCAGTTTCCTCAGATCTGCATTGAGCTGACCAGGGAAGCGCAGGCAGGTGGTCACCCCGCTCATGGTGGCTGAGACAAGGTGGTTGAGGTCACCATAGGTGGGTGTGGTGAGTTTGAGTGTTCTGAAGCAGATGTCATACAGGGCCTCGTTGTCAATACAGAAGGTCTCATCTGTGTTCTCAACTAGCTGGTGGACTGACAGGGTGGCATTGTAGGGCTCCACGACTGTGTCTGAAACCTGGAGTGAGGCAGAGAAAGGAAAGATGAGGAAGGTAGAAAAGCCCGACACAAAAATGATAAGCGCATGGCACAATACAGCTGCATTTTAACAATTAGTCTGTTTTGTTGATCCGTTTATTTAATCTCATCAGTTTGGTAAAATCTGTATTAAAATAATCAAAAATAAGGCTTATAGGCAAGCATTTGGATTAACAGACATATGGTTTACAACATTTTCATGATATTCCTGTACCTTAGGTGAAGGCACCACACTGAACGTGTTCATGATCCTGTCTGGATACTCCTCTCGGATTTTACTGATGAGCAGGGTGCCCATACCAGAGCCAGTGCCTCCTCCCAGGGAGTGAGTTAGCTGGAAACCCTGGAGGCAGTCGCAGCTCTCTGCCTCCTTCCTCACCACATCCAAGACAGAGTCCACCAGCTCTGCTCCCTCAGTGTAGTGGCCCTTAGCCCAGTTATTACCGGCACCACTCTGACCTGTGGTACATGTATGCACGTGTCATTAAGCATGCAGCAGCCAATCGTGTTAAAATCTCCCAACCATTTGAGTTTACATGAAAGACAAATGTATAGGATCTTTATGCACAGCATGTTTTAATTACCCATGAACCTTTCAAAAAAGACATTGTTCACTAAAAAAAAAAAAGTGTCCGCGCAGAAACCAAATGGTATGACAGCAATGCTCCAGTACTACACACTCCGACAACATATTACCTGCCATAGATTAAAATACTATAATGAACGCTGCATGCGTTCGATTTAATGTAGTGGGACTGTGGAAGAGCAACTTTATTCACTGGAGCACAAGTTTCAAGAACTGACAGCAATACATTAAGTGCAATTAGAGGCTGAATCTCAATAAGCAATTTATTAGCCTTACATACATCACTAACGTAGTACAAATTCTCACCAAAGACAAAGTTGTCGGGTCTGAAGACCTGTCCAAATGGACCAGACCTCACAGAGTCCATGGTGCCTGGCTCCAAGTCCACCAGCACAGCACGAGGGACATACTTGCCACCTGGTAAAGCAAACGGATAGAAATTATTGAAGGATAAAATATTTTGAATTTTAAAGATTTGTTTTCACAGGCAATATTACATATGTTTTGCATGTTCAGTTAAGAAAAATGCTGAAAAGGGCCCAAGTGGCAATGTAATGGAACCAACGTTGACATAATTTCCATCAACCCTATGGTTGACTTTGCCCTCATAAGCAATCCAAAAAGCCTATGACATTTTCAAAATAGGTTGTAGTTAGCATCAAAACATCCAGCTTAGCGTATAGCATTTGCCTGAAAGAAAAGGAAAACGAAAAACCTAGTTTCTCAGTTAATTAAATATATTAAATAGTTATTCTGATGTAATAATCTTATAATTCTGTGATAATTCTCAGATCAGTTGGTGTGGTTGTATGTGCATTGCACAGAAGGCTAAAATGACATGTTAATCTTAATCCAG
Source organism: Acanthochaenus luetkenii (assembly GCA_900312575.1). Lineage (NCBI taxonomy): Eukaryota > Metazoa > Chordata > Actinopteri > Beryciformes > Stephanoberycidae > Acanthochaenus > Acanthochaenus luetkenii. The sequence continues at coordinate 13,137 of OMOT01078434.1, forward strand.
TTTCATCTCGTTTGAGACACTAGCACCTTTAAGTAATAGATGGCATTATAATTAGTTTGTTAACGTTGTGCAGGCACCTTAGGACTGCTCAGGCAGAAAACCCACTGATCTACCTTGACACTAGATGCATTACGTTGGCCAGAAAATACGACTTCCGGTCCAAATTTAGCCTCCAAAATAAAAGCTCGATCTATTTGTAGTTTTCCATAGATGGCGCAGTAGCAATAAAGGTGCCCATGCGCCATGTTGTGTATGGCCGCTGTAAAGTATCAACCTTTATAGCTACAAATGATACTTTATTACGTTGACAATATATTAATGTGTATTCACTTTTAAGTGATTAAACGCATTTAAATGCACTAAGTTTAAACAGTTCACGCTTTTATTTTGAAAGCTAACGCCCATACCGGCAGTTTTATTTTCCGGCCAGATTAACGCAGCTAATGTGAAGCAGATCAGAGCAGGCTTTACCCTGCACACAGGTAACACACTTAACCACAATTCCATCTAGATTATAAAGTACCAGTGTCGATCCTAGACAGAAATAAAACCGGATTAAATTGCTGTGTCATTTTGGCCTTCTGCGCAGTGCACCTCTACAACCACACATCACCTCCGCAGTTGTAGAGATAATTATCTCGCTAAAATGGCGGAGATGACGTGTGGTTGTAACTGTGGAAAACGCAGCAACAATAGATTTTTATTTCAGTCTTGGTTTGCGACAATAGCGTCCAGCATAAAATGGGTCAGCTTAAAACAGCCGTGTCATTGTGGCCTGTGAAATGCCCGTCTATAGCCACACACCTCCGCCCTGTTCCACCGAGATAATCTCAGTGACGAGATCTTTTCTCAGAATTACAATACAAGTATTGATTCGGGAAAACTGGACTGGATTTTTTCCCCCACCTCCATTGAACGCAGTACGCTTCCACATAAAACCGCAAATCCGTCGTATATCGCCATTATAGTGTGTCGAGGGGTGATTCTCAACACTATTCGCTACAATAGACACTTTGCGGTCAATGGAAAACCGCGCCAGCCAGTTAGCCGCTAGTCAGCCACGAGAAGCCTTCGGCCTACAGTTCCGCATCTGCTTCCCAATCCAGACAAAACGAGACAAAGGCCGCATTAGGCCCCAAGCCCCGTTTTGTTACTACCGGGCCTCTAACGATATAAAAATTGGTCTACCACCTAGTCACCCAAGGGAACATTCGTTTAATATTACCTGATGCTTCGTTGTAATAAACGTTGATTCGTTCAAGTTGCAGATCGCTGTCTCCGTGGTATGTTCCAGTCGGGTCGATGCCATGTTCGTCACTTATGACCTCCCAAAACTATAATCAGGGGAACAAAGGACAGGTGTTAAATGAGCTGGCCAGCTGGCTAACTATCGTATCACCGCAAACAGAAGGTAACTATGGTCACCCACGCTAACATTAGCTTGCTAACGCTGCCAAGTACCCGCCCAAACCACCCCGATTATTATCCACGAATTAAGACAATAGCTTTTAAACCTCGAATATATCCTAACCTTGGCTCCAATCTGGTTACCACACTGGCCAGCCTGCAGATGGACAATTTCCCTCATATTGAACCGAATAAATTCGCACACAAAATTGAAGCGGACAGGACAGCTGGAGCTCTAACCGTCTAGCCAACGAACCTGCAACTAACCAGGGAGGGGCTGGTACTTCCGCTTTAAACGTTTCCATTTGAGAATCACTCCGCACATTAAAATATTGATACCAAGTGTTTTCTTTAACCAGTCATTTTCTTTATTGCTCTTTGTATGTTATTGAATGTGTATCTGACGCTGGAAATGTGGAAAAATGAAACGTTGTAGCCAATATTATACATTTTGAGGGATAGGAACTAGTTCTCCTTCCGCTCCTCATTCTCACACACACACACACAGGCACGCCGAGAAACACACGATGAAGTAAACACAATGACATTTAGCAGAAATGTAAGAGAGGAGATTGTACATAGGAAACTCCCATTAGAACATAGTTAGCGGAACAAATCATTTAATATTATAGGGAAACTTCAAACGTATGTGTGATTATGGTCAGGAACAGGAAACAGTCGAGCATATTTCAATTCAGGGCGGGAACATGGGGCGGGAAGTATAGTGTAAAGAGAGACGAAATGGAGACGAGAATGCCGAAGAGTGGAGAACAACAATTTACAATGAAAACAGTGTTAAAATTAGCAGAGAACGCGAGGAATTGTAGGCTTCGTATTGATTTGAGGATACGGGTTTAGTGGAAAGGAATTAATTACTAGTAATGACACGATTAGTAATTTGATAAACCGATAGATGGCGGTAGTACATCGAACGAGGATGTGAACCGCCGGTATATTTCAAGAAGAAGAAGAGAAATACACGCAGTCACCATCCATGGCAGTCACCCAAGAAAACCTCCCTGCTCCTAAATAATACATGACGGTCACCCAAGAAAACCTCCCTGCACCTAAATAATACATCCATGGCAGACACAGACAGGCACACAACGAGACGGAGTCAGAGCAGCTGTTCTATTTATTAGTAGTAGTGTTTTAAGATATTTTATTTACCTAACGTTATATTGTTGTTTTCACAACATTTTCAGTTGATGTGATGTGAAGAATAACTCCTGAAAAGGGTAATGATAAAATTGAACGTGTTTTATATTAAACATAAAGTCTGATCGTGAGACATGTATAATACTAACGCAAAGGCTTTCAAATATAATTTTATGATGACCGCATTTACCAATTTTAATAAAAGTACCGGTATCAGTATTGGGATGGGATGGAAAAGAAAATGAGTGGCCCATCCCTCCCTGCGACTGTGGAACCTGATACTGTCGTGAATTGGCAAAAAATGTAAGTCAATCATATGAGTATATTTCAATAGCCAATTAAACTTCGTGCTTAGCTGTTATTGGACACTGCTATTATAAATCACTGTAAATAACGAATCTTTGGCTTATTATTATTTCTTATATCATAGCTGAAAAAAAATAACGGGATAATTTCATGCGACGGAAGCGGAAATATGGGATGGTGTGGTTAGTGACGTCATGTTGACGTCCGGTCTCCGATGGCAGAACAACAACTCTCGGCGAGTGAGAAACTTTCCCAAACTTCTTGAGAGACAAAAGAAAGTTAGAAAAATCGATTCGTCCTTATTTTGTCATAGTTTAAGTTTGTTTGTTTTGTTCATTTTTTTCCCAAATATATAAATGTGGAATTATTGATGGATCCCAGATATGATATACCGCGGAGGGCCGGTGGCGGGGGCTCTGCGAACTCGTCCCCCGCTCTGGGGGCTCAGTCGCGCCGCAGGAAGATGCCCCCAAGACCCGCTGATTATAAACTCCAAATTATTATTATCGGCTCTCGCGGTGTTGGGAAAACCAGCCTCATGGAAAGATTTACCGACGACACGTTCTGTGAAGCGTGCAAGTCAACCGTGGGTAAGGAGAGGAGGTGTTTTGGGGAACTTTTTATTGACAGTATATACAGCAAGGCTCTGTCTATTTGCTGGAGGGAACACGCTTATATATTTACACGTTATGAAACATTTTCCCTCCTACTTTACTGTGTAATGAGGCTACGTCGAGGTTAGACTAACAACGTATACAATGTGCATGAAGCTAGCTAACTAAGGCAGCAACCCTGTTCTAGCTAACAGGCTGTTAGCTACAAGAAGTAGCTGACAGTCAGTCTGTGTTTATGTTGTGAAGGGCCAACAACAACACACTAATATTGGGGCTTGGGTTGGTGTCGTGGTGGTGGTGGTGGTTGTAAGACGGAGTCTCAACTAACGTTAGCTAGTGATTTGAGAGCCCCAGAAAGGGAGGCAGGGACCTTGTACCACCTGGGTAGCATGGATCTGCTGCAATCCAGTAACTGCACAGTAGTTGGTGAGCCTGTATTTTTGTAAACGAAGTTAAACCCCCATCTCGTGTCATGACCTTTTTTGACCACCTCTGTTTCATATTTCCCAGGTGAAGAACTAACACATATTGATCAGCTTCATTTTGTAGTCGTCTTTATTTAGTGAGAGTGTGAAACAGATTTGTGTCTTGTGACAAACTCCCGTGCCATGGCTATAGATGCTGTCGGCTTAAAATACACGAGACCTGCTTGTATGTGGATTATAGTATACAGCTCCATAACCAGCACAGCAGCCTGCCATAGTGTCCATTCCCAAAATAGGCACACACAGGCAGCTGCTATGGCAGACCTCCATTTTGTACCCTGTCATTCCTGTGACACAGCGCTCAGGTTATTTGAGCTCTGTTTATGAGCCTGTATTTGTGTCAATAACATTGTTTTTAAGTTCCTTTGATCACAGAAACCATGGAGGGAAAGTGCTGCCAGTGAACAGCTCGACAGTTGAAATCGATAGTGGTTGGTATCGATACTGTGGTGTCGATACCAACCACTATCGATTTCAGTTATTTTTAATCTAAAATGCGGTTGCGTCACTCCCCTGTCCCTCTGCTCTTTTGTCAGGGCCGGCCTGATGCATAAGCAACATAAGTTATTTGGTTCTGTGTCGTGTGTAGTGAGAGCGCGCTATAGTGAGGGGGGGCCCCCCAAACCAAATCTTGTTTAGGGACCCCAACAGTCTAGGGCCTGCCCTGACTTTCATAGCACATAATATTGTTCTGCCCATGAACAGCAACAGGGGTGAGACCTAGGACACTGCATACGTCACGTCACATGATCGGCGAAACCCATGTGAAGAAAGATTCGCTCGCACCCTCCTTCCTTCTATCAGTCATTGGGAAGATGGTCGATGGGGGTGGGTCGCTCCGATTCTTTGAACGGGAACCAAGTCTTGTCTGAGCCGAAAAAGAACAGCTCATCAACCACCGGCCACAGTGGCAGGTGGCTTAAAAAGTTAACTTTAGGCCCTGTCCACCACCAAGAAAACCTGCCACATGTGGAATTTAAGTTAGCCAAATATTCCCCCTTGAACACAAAGAAGTGCAGTCAAAATGTTTCAAATTCAGCCATATTATGAGAAAGTATTCCAAGGAAATAGTTTTCCTGCAGCCTGTACTACAACGATAACTGGGATCAAAATCAGGAGTATTGATGCTAGGGTTGCAAATTCTAAGGAATTTCCTTGATCGATAGTCTCCAAAGTTAATGAACGACTAATCGATCAATCGATAACGATACACCAAAAAAAAGATTCTGAATATTACTTAATAGAAAATACAAAATGCATATTTGTTTCTCAATCAAAGCTTTATTGAAACATTGGATAAATACATCTGTTTCATGGCATAACACAAACATAATTATGAACGCTGTTTTGTTTAAGTATGATATTTTAATAAGGCTCGGGAAATTTCGCTCACTCTTCTGAGGCGAATCAGTGACTAACACGATCGTCTGACATATAACGTTACAAAAAAATAAGATTAGCCTTAATTAGAAACTTACATTTGCTAAATTATTACGAAATAGATCAATAAAGATAAATAACGTTTTTGAAAACAAAGCTATAATAAATTCCCTCTTGAAATGAGAAAGCTGTGACAAACTACGACAGCTCAGGCCTCAGTTTCAAACTTAAACTACATAAGTGCAGTAACTATCCAAGCCTGTTGATTTTTATTTAACAATACAAGCATATTTACATGATCAGAGTCGTGTGCAGTCGGTTTACAGTGAGTCCAGCTGCTGAAAATACACGTGCGGCCTATACATATCAGGCAGCAGAAGTAGCTTCGCGCTAACTTTGCCAGCTTTGTGAATCTTCCTCCGGTGCGGCCTATATGTCTCAGGCAGCAGAAGTAGCTTTGCGCTAACTTTGCCAGCTTTGGGAATCTTCCTCCGTTG
>OMOT01078435.1:0-23988 GCA_900312575.1 Acanthochaenus luetkenii
TTGATTATTTGATGTTTTGATATTTGAATGTTTTAGATTGCTTACAGTTCTGATATTTTGTACTGTTTACCTTCTGTTTTATTCACACCCTTTGGGTGTGAAAGGAGGGATTGTTAGATATTTAAATATTATACATGACTCTCTCACTAGCATATACCAATCATATCTCAAAGCTAAAGACGTCTCTTTGTTAGAGACGAACTGATTGTCAGACCTATGTCTGTTCTCAAATGTACATATGTCCCAGTAAGACAAAGACAGAATGTAAACTGCTATCTCAAAGAACATTTCTGACGTAAGCCCAAATGCGCACGATTCTTAAAGTCGTCAGCACATTCGTGGAATGGTCTGAACCGATAAGGAACACACAAGCCAAGCCAAGGACATTCATCTGCTGTTGTATATAAAAACTCTGTGATGCCTATGCAGAGTGTCTTTCTCTCTCTATTCCTCACTGCGTTGAGGGAGAGGACCCGTACGTACGAAATTCTTAATTCATGTCGATTTCTCATTAAAACCATTACTGCGATTGGCAGTAATAATCTAAACGGCTCTGAGATCTTGCATCCATCCTTTCATTCTTTTACATTTAACGAACATTCAACAGTTCCCATACAATGGTAAAGAGTAACTATGTATTTTTACTCAAGTACTGTATTTAAACACATTATTCTAGGTGCATGCACTTTGAGTATTCATCATACTCAACTTTCTATTTTTATTCCAATGCAATTGTTCTACTTTTTACTCCCTAAATCTATCAAAAATAATACAATATTTTTTATTTTTTATAATTCCTGCTTTATTGAATAGTGCAACTGAGCCACCTGGACGGCCCAGGACCGAAGAGGGTTTACTGTAAGACCCAGGACCGAAGAGGGTTTACTGTAAGACCCAGGACCATCATGTTTTTGTATTAAAAGTTCACTCTGACCGTCAACTAGACTGACGAGCTTTTGGCTGTTTGTCTCCACCTATTGGCACAAGGTGGTAACTTGCCCAATGTGCCATGGACTCGGGCTTGCTTGCAATATATATTTTGCTAAAAGTGTGTGACAGTGTACTCTTCAGTCTCTAACCTAAAGTATATAATAGAAAAACGCGTATTATCTTTGTAATGGCCAGAAAGGTTTGAGTGATACAATATGTTTTAACAATAAAGCTATGCGTTCTAAAAACCGTCCGTCCTGCATCATAATCCGACTAGAAACACGAGTCAGTGTGTTGTCGGGCCACTACGCTTGCATATCGTGTGAACTCATTTTCTCCCAGTGATTGTATGTCAGTTATCGTCAGTGCAGATGTGTCGGGTTAAATGGATGGTGTCCCATGCCTTCGTGTGTCGCAGTGTCACGCACAACAATTCAGGTAATCAGCTTGAGAGTTAATAGCTGCTTGTGCTAACTACGTTAGCTAGTAGTTAGCATGGGAACCACTAGTTTGTGGGCAGCAGGCACACTGAGGTTGATTGATGAAACGGTTCAACGCGTGTTCGTTCTGTGGCTGTTTGTACTGATTTTATTTACTTTTATAAATGTGTTTTTCTTCAAAGGGAACACTTGCAGTCCCAAGGTACCCTGGACCTGAGTTTCTGCTTACAGAAAGACTCTGATGGGACAGTACTTCTGCCCATCTTGCCATCCTGTCTGTCACAACTGGATCTACAAACCCTCAAGCACAGGGTGGCTTCAAATAGTATCTGTGAAATTGTTTGGAGTCAGGTAATGAGAGCCGTGTTTCACTGAAATATTAGCATCAGACAATACTTTGCACCTTGACAGTCTTTTATGCATCTCCTGTTTTCGTCCTGCTTTCACAACAGCCTCCTCGGCAGTCAAAGAGGGAGAGGGGGAGGACAAGTGGTAATAAACTAGTGAAAATCATACAGGAAGTGTTGGAGTCTCATGGAGAAAGATGGACGGAGGACCTGAGAGGGGACATGCCTCATGGCTGCCAGCGTCACGGAGACTTAGTCCTGCTGGGAGACAACTGTTTCTCCCTGCCAGTATGGAGGAAAATTGGTATTGTCCTCAAATCCATTCTGTTGTTCTTTTCGTTAGTCGGGAGGTGTGCAAAGTAATTGATTAGGACAAGTCACGTTTATTTATATAGCCCTTCATCACAAGCATGTCTCAAAGGACTTTACAGAGAACGAGCCTACCTACCCAGCACCAAGAAAACCTTGTTAGGGAAAAGAAAGCATGGAGGGATCCCCCACCAGGACGGCTGAGCGTGCAATAGGTGACTGGACAAAACTATAACATGGACAATGTTTACTATTTCTTTTTTTTTTCTAGGTCAAGAGCTATGGAGTGCAGTGGCCAAAGGGCTGGGAGCAAAGCGCCTGGCAAAGATGAGTCGAATCTCCAGGGACGGATTTAGATCTCCCGTGGTGACGATGCTGTTGGGAGAACACAGCTGGGTGACGCATATAGACAACGGGATCAGGTAACTCGTCAATCGGTACCGTTTCTTGAGCGCTGGGGGAACTGCTATGTGCAGCTCATAATTATATTGAATAAGAAGAGTACATAAATAATAACAAAAACGGTCAGAAGTGAAAACTGCTGAAACTGGTGAAGGTGTGCTTTGTGTCACAAATCAAGTTGCCTGTGTCAAACGTCTCCCAACTCTGTTTCAGGTACGAGTTTGATGTTACCAAATCCATGTTCTCAGCTGGAAACATCACGGAGAAGCTCCGGATAGCTGCATTCGACTGCAGAGGCGAGACTGTGGTGGATTTGTACGCAGGTCGTAAAACTGTGTCGATACATTCAGGCAATAACAGTTTTTACCCATTAGAAGATATCATTCCTTTTTACTTGAACATCACATCAATTGTTTGCAGTTCTACAGTAATTAAACCTCATTTGAATGATGGTGTACATTTTGTTATGTAACTTAGCACGACTGTATTTATCCTCAGGTATCGGATACTTTACTGTCCCGTATTTGGTACATGCGGGGGCCAGCCATGTCCATGCCTGTGAGTGGAACCCTGATGCCGTCAAAGCTCTACAGAAAAACCTGGAGGGAAACAGGGTGTCGAATCGCTGCACTATTCACCGAGGAGACAATCGACAAGTAAGGGGCAAACATCATTTTACATGTTTATGTATGTAATTTATTTTTGCCATAACTATGAAAAGGAATCCATAAGAAATCATAGCTTTCACTTGGAGTCATGTAGTCTAATATTTTGTACACTCATTGTAGCCCTACAAATCTGTTTGCTTTATTACAGGAACTACAGAAGAATAATGATGCGGGATACGTTTTGTTAGGGTTTTAGACGAAGGAATTAGTTGACAATGTTAAAGGGCAAATCAACACTAAATGACACAGGGCAGAAATGCGATGTCAAAGCTGGTATTTTGCCTTTGATAGCTGATACAAAGCCCCTGCTTTGGGGTGTGGCCGGAAGTGCAACATGCTTGAAAGTTTCCACCCATAGAGAGAGCAGTGCAGCAACGGTTTTCTACCCTGTGTGATTTAGCGTTGATTTGCTCTTTAAAGAACTACTAGTACCAGGAGCAACCCTAGCCAATATAATGGTTGTTGGATTTCCCCCCAGCTCCCACTGAGTGATCTTGCTGACCGAGTGAACCTGGGCCTCATACCAAGCTCCGAGGAGGCCTGGCCTGTTGCCTGTCGCCTGCTGAAGAGAAGAACCGGGGGCATTTTACACATTCACCATAATGTCACCTCACCATTACAGGACACAGTAGTCATCCCAGCTATGAATGATGCTGCCCAGAGGGCTTCTGGGAAGAAAAGTGACAGAGAGGTTTGGCAGGCCTGGGCCGATGACACTGCCAACTGCATCGCCTCTCTGTTGAAGGACATCACTGGTGCACCGTGGATGACAAACATCCAGCACATAGAGCATGTTAAGTCTTATGCACCTCATGTTCACCATGTTGTGCTGGACTTGGAGTGCAGACCACTCTGAACTCAACAGACTAACGGATATCCAATGTCTCTTCTTTTTTTAATGATTAGTATTTTATGTTTTACTTTTTTAAATCCACAATCCAAATCCCATAAGAAAAAGATTAATAATGCACTTCAGTGTGTAGCAGTTGCTATACTAGAGCAGGGATAGGAAACCGTGCGCCATGGAGGCCAAGAAGAATCTGCAGGTTTTCACTCTTGCCAAACACTACAGTTCCTCCTCTGTTGTTGAGGGTGTGCTAATCAGTGAAATCAGCTGCTAGACTGAGAGACTGCTCCTGACTTGTGGTCAGTTTCTCACGTCTGTGTGCTTCAACGTGCACCAACACCCAAATCAATTGTAACTGACATATATCAGGACATATTAATCTACAATATTAATCAATTTGGTATTGTTGGAAAGATAAACTTATCGTTGAAGTTGGACATACAGCTCTGCCTTTTGAAGGCATGAATAGAGATCTTTGGAACTAGTGGTGGCCGCCCCTGTTACTTCACATAAACCATATAATCACCTAAATCGGGCCATTTCGGAATTTACTGTGGCCTTTATGAATGTTACAGACAAAACAATCCTACAGTAGGATACTTCTAGGATCACACTTATAAGCAGTAAGACCGCACTACATACTAAAAATGAATACCTTTACCATTCATATCACATGGATTGTAATTAAAGCTGAGAGCCACGTATTGATCTTCTGTGTCATTCAATGCGCAACACAAAATACAGTAGTTACTTATTCCCCGAAGGCCTGAGTATGAGTGTCTAGTATGTGCATACTAAAAGGATTTTAAAATGCATTCGTTTCAGATCCATGCAAAGTACTATATTCAAGCACTAAGATCATAACTGGATGATTTTCTGAGGTTGCAAATTTAAAATAACGGTAAATATCCCGTTTCATTTAGGTGAAATTGCTTTACAAAACAAAACTGCTCAATCATGTTAAGCAAAATTCATCTTAAAAGTTGCTCTCATGCTGCCTCTCTTCAGAATCAGAATCAGAAATGTTTTATTCGCCAAGTAGTTTTCACGTACAAGGAATTTGCTGTGGTTGTTGGTGAATACAGACAACATAAGAGCAATATTAATAAGAACTCAAAAAAAGTAAGTAGTGTAAAAAAAAACAAGAAGCAATATGTGTCAATGTGTGCAATATGTGACACATATTGCTTCTTGGGTTTTTTTTATGCAGTTTTAAAGAGACTATACGTTTAACTCCCAGATATGTGAATATGTTACCATTACTTTGCATAATGACATAATGTTAAATAGCACCTACTATTTAGTGTATTACAGACCATAATATGAGGTTACATCCTAGTGTACACTCGGGACACACTCCTTCCCTCTGTAGTGACAAAAGCTATACATGTTTTTCATTTATTTATTTTTTCTTCATATATATTATTTTTAACCAAACGGTCATAATTCACGCACTACTTTTTGCAGCAGTACCTGTCGCAGAGTTGTAACAACGATGTGGATCGGATCGTCCACACGCAGTGTGATCAATAGAGTGAAGGAAGGAAGGAAGGAGGGAAGGAGGGAAGGAAAATGCACCGTGTCATGGAAAATGCTCAGAGGCGCTCCTGTCTGCCGCCGCTGCCAACTTCCCTCATCTTCCGGTACTCGGACCACCAGACGGTTCAGAGACGGGAGGCGGAAAGGACGAGCGGCTGCAGTGTTGTCAGTCCGCCGACGTACAGGTAAACCACAGTAGTGGTCGCTTTTAGATGCGAATATACAGGCTACAATTTAAAACCCTTTTTGTTTTGGGTCAGAATTTCCTCGCCGTCACCCGTAGTCAACTTTAAACAACAGGTGTCTGCAATTGTCTCTTAATTAGTCCGCTTGTTTGTCGCTTTGTCGCGTTTCTTCCTGTTTGTTTCTGGATTGTAACGTTAGCGCGTCTGCTTTGGGTTTCTATCAAGCGAATCTAATCCCCGTGTGAGTTTTGCTGTTCACACTTCGGTCTTTTGCGTCTGTTGAAAATTGTGATCAACATGGTTTGAAATCTGCCGACTTGCACTTCATCGAGTTGCAAATGTGTACCGTGAACGCGGGTCACTCGGGACCTTTTCTGGGGTTTGCAGACAAGTCTACACATTTTCACGGCAATTTGTACGACGGTACGTAAAGTGAATTCGCTTTATAGACACTTAACATTGGCGCTAATGTCTTGGGGAGTTTTTTTTTTAGCGCCTCCCTTCTATCTAAGTTAATAGCGTCTGTATTGCGCCACTTCCGTGAAGATTATCCTCTTTAACTAGTCGAGTTGCTTTGCAGGATTATTCAACTGAAGCGTGAGCCAATTGGCCTCGAGCGTTCAAACAATGAGGGAAACGTCTTTCTTCAATTCTATTGTAAAGCAGCTACTTGCCACGCACGTTCCCCCCCCCGCGTTGCTTTCACGCATGGCCGAGCTATTCATCTATAGTGTTTCAGGTGGGAACATGGCAGACGATGGGATTAAACAAGTGGCTAGAGGACTCCACCCTGCTCTCTGTGGGTACAGGGTGGGGAACCCCGAGCTCACGTTCCTGCCTTTCCCAGCTCCAAACAACCTTTCGCCCTGGCAGAGGCTCCCTGTGGGATTTGACCCCTCAATCATCCCGGCTCCTTTTAGTCATTTAGAAGGAAAGTTCCCATGTCATAATTCACATGACATTGAAAACATGTCTTACAGGCTGTCGGCGACCTAAATTCCCACGGCCGGTCTTGTGACGGTAACTTGATTGGTGGGCAAAACATATTTAGACTTGACGCACTTGATTAACTCCAAGAAGTGGGCTACCTTTTGTACCCCGAAGCTGTTTGGCGTTTACATCACTCTGTCAAGTTGCCATGAGAGGCAGTGTGCTCTCTCTTCGCCCGCCTGCTCATGATCCTTAATGAACTGTCTCCAGCAGGGCACAGTGGCAGGACCCTGGCATGCTGGCAGTAGAGGCCTCACTGCATGGAGGCTAACAGGAAGGGAGAAAGGTCACTGTCGTCTACCAGTCCCTGCCCATGTTTTTCCTCCTCACTGCATCCAGTCACCGAGTTCCTCCCCTTGCAGCAGAGCTCTGTTCAGCTCCCCGTACACGAGGTTAGGGAGACGGGCTGTCTAATAGTAGCTAGGGTCAGAGGTGCTGTTCCCTCGGGTCGGCTTTCCCCCCCATGTTTATTGTATTATGTGTAATTGGTTGGTTTTTAAAAAAAACGATTTCTCGGAAGTTAAAATTGTCTAATCGATGAAACTATTTTCCAGCCGTTGTAAGGTTTAGACGGTCCACTACTTTACCTTCTCAACCAATTCCTGGTCTCTACCATTTTGTCTTCAACAGACTTTCTAAATGAGACGGCCCGTGAGTTAGTTGGGCCAGTTAACTTGTGCTGAGGGCCTGTGTAAAAAATATACAAAAAAGTACCAAAAAACGCAATGCCCGAGGCTGCTGACATGATCAACCTGGACTTCCTGACTAACTCTGAGCGGGAGCTGATTCTGGAGGTGCTGCGTCGGGACGAGGAGCTGAGGAAGGCTGAGGAGCAGCGCGTACGGTGAGAAGACGGCACTTCATATGCTACCGTGTTACTTTAGCCTATTATATCCAATCATCCATAAGACGTGGAGCATACAGATTTTTGTATTGATGTGCGTTATTTCGTCTCGGACCTTATCGTTAAAGGAAAAATCCACGCTTAAAATATTCAACGCTGTTTAGAAAAACGGCTATTGTACCTTGTAATTCTGTTTGTCAAAGGACAACGTTTGAGTTTTTAACCCTTTTCTTGTTTCAGGAAGCTGCAGGCAGAGTTGCTGGATATCAAGAGGAAGGGGGCCAAGCGCGGCAGTGGAACGTACAGCCAGCGTAGCTGTGGACGATGCCAGGAGCCTCTGAGTCAACTGACTGTCCTCGCCAGACAGTGTAGGGCATGTAAACACCATGTGTGCCGTGACTGCCGAACGGTGCACCCCAATGGATCCTGGCTGTGCAACGTGTGTGCCAAAGAGGGGTAAGAGAGACTGTTAACATGACTGTATATTATCTCTCCCTAAACTTGGTACAATAACTGCATCTGTACAATAAATATTGCATCTGTATAAAAATAATTGTAAGGCAAGTGGGCACTTAACTAGGGTTCGACCGATGTGATTTGAAGGCCGATACCAATGTTTCGATTTAAGCTGCCAATATTTAGTGCCGGTCTTTGAATTTGACCATTTTCATGGCCAAAAAATGACAGGAATTCAGTGGGTTTATTTTTTATTATTGGCAGTGAAGAAAAGCCTCAAACGGCATTTAGTGCGTCATGTGACACCAAAACTCTCCATTGAAACTCAGACTGATGAAAATCTTTTATGTAAGTTGGCAGCTCCTTAAGGCAGGTGATTCACCACAACCTATTCAATGGCACTGGAAACTCTGGAATACTTTAAATGAAGAATTAATTAACAAAAATTATTATCGATTATATACAATGTGCAACGAAAATATAATTGCCGGTTTTACCTTACGATGGACAACATGACGGGCCAATATCACATTGAATAAGACTCGTATATCAGCCCATACTGTATATCAGTCTAACTCTGCATTTAACTCCTCCTTCCTTCCTTCACAATTACTAACCATGAGATTTATCTGTGACAGCAATAGATTTATCCCAGAACTTTTTTTTTAAATTAGTATTTTGTTGTTGTTGAACAAGTCTAATCGGTTACATAAATTTCACAAGAATAACAAGCTCACAGTACCTACTGCATTTTGTGTAGCGCTGGAACGATTTTCAAATGTGTCATTTGATCACTAAATCTATGTCGGTGTTGTTCAGTTTAGCCCTTTCACAGTAAAAAAGGTGATTTATATCGGTTTCCAGGGATCTAAAGAAAAGCACAGGGGACTGGTTCTACGATCAAAGGGTGAACCGTTTCTCCACTAACCCTGGACATGACCTAGTGAGAAGCTCCCTCAAAAAGAGGCCACCATGTGAGTACAGGAAGAGGATGTGGGCAAGCACAGTTCAACTGGGAATGTAAACAGATCTCAGCCTGGGCAGAATGAAATACCCAGAGTTACTGGAATGTCGTCCCAATTAAATGAGGACAAAGGGGAAAAAAAACACTTGTTATAATAACCTGATACCATTTCCATTTCAAGTATGGCAGTGTGATTAAGCTTTTGTTTTGTGTTTAAAGTGAAGCGTGAGACTACGGGAGAAGTGCTGTTGAGAAGCACAGAGATAAACCCTGACTCTCCCACTCCTGTGCCTCGGCCCAGACAGAAAGATAAGATGGCTAACAAGACTGGGTGAGGCGTAATCATCGTTCTTTACGTCAGCGTTGTAAATTATTAGTTATCATTTATCTTTACATTACAAGGATTTTGGCTGAACAGATTCAGGATGTCTCAAACTTTTTTGACAGTCCACCCAGTGAGGCCTCAGGATCTATTGGGTCAAGGGAGTCGTGTGAAACGAAGGAGGATGTTGGGTCAAAGGACCTGCAGCAACGCAGCGACACAGAGTCTGCAGAGAAATCCAGCCTGTGTAGTAGTAAAACTGAGACGGAGTCCGGCCGTGGGACCCCTGACCCAAAAAGGTACATACACATACGGTTATGCTCAACGGTACTGGTACTGCCCACTAAACTTAAAGCTACAATATGCAGCTTTTCGCCTTGAGGCAGGAAGTGCATCGTTGGTCCTGCCGCCTCCCCCCCCTCGGTTGGTCAAGTTTCACGCCCCAGCGTTTGTTGCTCATCTTGACGAGCCGTCTACCTTAAAACGGCATCTATGCTGAGGCTCAGGTAACTGGCATCCATAAAGCCCAAAACGGGCGCTGAAGAAGCAAACGATGAACACAGGCAATCTGCAGTAAGATTGTTTTAAAGCGATGCCGATGATTTTGAGCATGTTGTCTGCTGCACGTTTAGCCTCACTGTTATGACTAGGACTGTCCTGTACATGTACTCACCGGTTAAGTATAATGTTTCCTGTTTTAATGTCAATAAAGTTGCATATTGTCGCTTCAACCGATGTTAATTCCTATCATCTAGGAGAGCCAAGACCACAGTTGGGTCGAGTCCACCAGCAGCCATCGTTTCCAGTCAGACTAACTCTGAAGCGAACACTGTAAGAGTCTCTATTGGACATGTTGGGTGATGACCTCTTCCCACCATCAGAAGTCATGCCGTCATTACCCATTACTGTCCGACTAACTTACTGGCCCTGTCACTACAGGCCCCAGAAGCAAAAGGGGACTGTCCGAGCTCCAAGTTCAAATCCCTGGATGATGATGACGGTGGAATGTTCAAGAAGAGCATTCGACGTTCTCCTAAGCCTCAAGGTTAGAATCTTGTATTTTCCCCGTGCAGTGCAGTTGTCTCTCTTCCCCAAGCGATGAAGAGATCTATGTAATGTAGCGTAATTTCATGTGTGCATGTTTGTGACAGAGTACACGTCAGCACAGGACCTCCGTGAAGATGGAGGTGATTCGTCAGAAGTCTCTATGGGCAACAGGAGCAAATCTGTACCAGGTCTTGATGTGCAGGTAAGCAGGTCAAGGACAGATCCACCCTCAGATTCTCTTACACTGTTTTACATTGTAAGAGTATTGTAAGAGATTTTTCCTTTTAACCTCCCTTCCTACTTCACATTTCCCAATCATGGTATCTATCCATTGCATAAATGGATCAATTTCTGGAAACCCAGACTCCCTCCTTAAACAGGCTGACAGGGCTTATGAGGGGAAAAATACCACTGTGTGTATGATTAGTCTTTTCGATGTTTACCATTATACTACAGGAAGATGAAGACGAGGATATTGATAGCTTGGTTAGCATCCATAAAAAGACGGCGGCTTCAAGTTCCTCCAGTCTGCACAGCAAGGTAAACGTAACCTTTCTGCCGTTGATCATATTTTTCACAGCTTACCTTAGTGCTCTAAAAACCCTGTTTCAAGAGCACCTCCATTATGTTTCTCAAAACGGAATTGATAGTAGATAACTTTTCACACGCATCTTATCACCTCAGGATATCCTTAGGAAGTGTGAAGTCAATATGTGAAGTCTACTTAATGTTTCTATAGTTACCAGTGCCAAACAAAGCCTCGGGGAATGCAAATCTGAGGCTAGCGTGACTTTCATGCTGTCGCAGTCCCATCTATAGATGTTGAGGGAAATTACTTGATCTCCTGTTAATATTATTCTTTGTCCTTGAGTCATGTTCTCTTACCTTCCAGTCATGTATGCTGTGTACCTAATTTCTTATGCAGCTGTAAGCTAAGTCTAATTATAGGATTATGTTTTACATACCTGCAGTATGTAGTCCTAAGCTTATGTCTGTCCAAATATTATGTAAATGTAAATATTTGCGATTGCTGAAACATTTCTGTGAATTTGCGTGTTGGTTGAAAGCCAGATTAATGGGGCTTACCCCATCAGGAGAATCCAGATCGTGTCAGGTATGCGTCAATCACAGAAAAGTAAACTAAATTGAACTAACATTTCTGGCACTCGATGTACTGCCCTATGTGGCAAAACACACACCCATCTGGTGCTCCAACCAGATTGAAATAAACACCCAGAATGATTTTGTGAATGATATTTAACCCAGGTCTGGTATGTGTGTATATTTCTCCAGAGCACACTGGGCAGTCTGATGAGTATTTACAGTGAGGCAGGGGACTATGACTGTGTGGAAGTGAGCGGGGACGTCGTCTTCTCTCTCTGCTATGATGAACACACCCAGAGTCTCCGAGTCTTCATCAAGGAGTGCCACGGGCTGGCCTACGGCGATGCCTCTCGGAAGCGTTCCAACCCGTAAATATTAAGAACTTTCACTTTTCTGAGTATAGCTGTACTGTAGAGTGTGAGATTTTTGTAGATTTCTTTTTGATTTTTTTAAATCATTTGCAGCATAGTGGGAAAACTTCAGTGTTGAACTCCCCTTATGTTTCCCTCTTTAACAGCAGCTGTAAAACACGATGTGAATTGAATTGCCACTGTTCACTCCCATGTCACGCATCCACATCCACTGAAAGCACACGAGCAGCAGTGTTAGATGCGACTCTGAAGTATAAATCTTTGTTTTATAAGAGGTTGCTGTGTTTACGAAGTCTTGCAAATGACATCCCGGAGGCGATTACTTGAGCTTCACAGGAAATTGAATGTCAACTGACATTTTTCACAACATTTAGAGATGGATGGACTGTGGAAGTGTCTGGATGGTTTGCTGCACCAGATGGAAAACGTTTTTCCGTTTTGTTTTTCAGTTATGTCAAATGTTACCTTCTCCCAGACAAGTCTCGCCAGAGCAAAAGGAAGACCAGCATCAAGAGGAATACAGTCAGCCCCATCTACAAAGAGACTTTAAAGGTGATGGTTTATTTAATGGCCCCTCAAGAAGTAAACAGAAACTGCGGCGTTATCAGCCCTACATGGAGCGCCGGTTGTTTCAGTAGTCATCCAACAAGTCCGTAAGGCCATCGCCATCTTCCTGGGTTAAGACTACAGCAAGTACAGAGCCTGAAGTGAAGGATCTTGTCATCAACTTCTGCCAAACACAGTATGCCACAATACTTTGGGAGCAATTGACTGCGCACACATCGAAGTAAAACAAACCCTAGCTAAATCCACAGACTGAAAGGGGAGACATTCTTTGAATGTACAAGCGTTGTGTACTGCTTCATGAAAGTTATTGTCAAATGTTGACTTAATGACACTCCCTGATTACAGACGTTGTGCCATGCCCGACGCAAGTAATGACCCCACCTACAGAGACTTAAGATTGATATTGACATTGAAGATAAGAATGGCTATTGACAAATATTGATTTTATTGCTGGCCTCCTTCTGAATATAGAGGCAGTTTAAATACAGTGGCCAAGCGAGGCTGAGGAATAGGAAATTAACTGGATAAATCCATTTGTAACAGATAATGGCTCTAGTTTTTCATTTGCTATTTTAAGTTTAAAGCAATTTAGCTTCGGGAAGAGGCAATTTATATTCAAGATGATTGATTATTGATATTGGGGAATAAAACTTCCAATAAAACCACAGTTCATCCTCTACTTTCATACAAGTTCTGTGATTAGTTTAAAAACTCCCCCAGCATTCAAATAAAATAAGACGAGCCTTCTGATGCATCCCCTCTCTTCCACCAGTACTCCATCAGCCGTTCCCAGCTGCTCACCCGATCCCTGCTGTTCTCGGTATGGCACCACGGTCGCGTCAGTCGCAATGCCTTCCTGGGAGAGGTGGAGGTTCCCCTGGACTGCCGAGACCTGGAGTCCCCTCAGGAGGAACAAGTGGCACTCATGGGGAAGGTAGATCAGAGAAATATGTTGAATGGGGCGTTGAGTGTCGTTCATTCCCCTGTCCGTCCGTCAGTCGATTAGGTTTTGATGAAACTTGGGGAAATGCTGCATCTCACCACTGCACCCCAGCATTTTTAATATTACAGTGATTGACCCAAGTGTGGCGCTACAATGACAGGTCAAAACAAGGTGATATATTTATTATGATTGGCCGTGAGGGGGAACTGCATCATTTGTGGGGGGCGGCATGTTTACTGTTGCCTTGTTTGCTGAGTGTTTTTCTAAGTGTTTGGTTCTTATGTGATCTAGTAGTAACGCATGTCCCTCAAACAGGCAGCCTCTCCTGTGCAGGCCTCTGTCTTTACACAGTACAAAGGGGACTTGGTAGTGTCCTTGAAGTATATCACATCTAAAAATCCGACAGCTGACAAAATCAAAGGTAAGACTACTGTAAGAAAAGCGCGGTCAGCTCTACCTGTGTTTGATACCCTTCGCCTCCTCAAGTTTCTGAATGTCCAGTGTGCCTCTCTTCCCCCTAGGCAAGAAGGGGAAGACTGAGGAAGGGGGAGAATTGCATGTCCTAGTTAAAGAGGCAAATAGTTTGATGGCAATGAAATCGGGAGGCACGTCAGATTCCTTTGTAAAAGGGTTAGTGGCAAACTGTCGTCCTCACTCATTCTAGTCCCATAATAAGCAAATGTTTTTCTTGTAAACATATTGTTTGTGGTACCGCAGGTACTTGTTGCCAACCAAGGCCAAGTCCACAAAGAAAAAGACTCCAGTTGTGAAGAAGAGTCTGAACCCTCACTACGACCACACGTTTGTGTACAAGGAGCTGAGCCTGGAGCAACTGAAGGGGATGTGTCTGGAGCTGACTGTTTGGGACAGAGAGGCCATGACGAGCAATGAATTCCTGGGAGGGGTGCGCCTCAGCTCTGGCATAGGTAAAAGATTGACAGAATTAAATCAAAAAGATTTAGTCTGGTAGTTTAGGGAAACTTCCTAGATGGTTATCCAACTGGAGGTGAACTGGATTCATCTTTGTACAGTTACTCTGTATTTACGCTTTTCTGATTTAAATTGTTTTATTATTGTCAAAGTGGAAAACATTTTTGGTCAGAAGCAAGCTTAGAAATGTTGTTTACTGTTAAAGCTTCCACCTTCCATCTTTTTTTTTCCAATGTGAAAATGACTTGAGCAAAAGGAAGTTGTCATCATCAATAACGGACTCTGCGCTAATCTTTACCTTTCCAGGGACCTTAAAAATTGGAAAGGAGGAAGTGGAAATGGACTCTGTTGGAGAGGAGATTAGCCTGTGGCAGAAGATGATGCATTACCCTGACTCATGGGCAGAGGGCACTCTTCCACTGCGCTCCTCTATGGGAAAGACTAAGGACAAATGAGGATGGCTGAGAGCCTGAGAGACCATGGACACTGAAATGGAGAGAAACTTTGGGGCTCAGATACAAATGTGAGATTGTTGACTTAATTCCTTTTGCAAGCTTGTCAGACCAGAAGCTTGTCGGTATTTAGTGAACAGGCTCACGGATGCTGAAAACTAAACGTCTGTTAATACCGGCCTATATGACACAAATATTTAAAGTCTAATAATGGCATGGCTCGCCCTTTTGAGCCTCTTTGCAAAGCACAAGTCTCTTTGGTGGGTTTCATTATTGGCACAGCTTCCTCTGACTGCAGGCTGGTGTTGCTTCATTTTAACTGTATTGACGGTCATTTTTTATTTTTTTAAATTCAGGCTGTATTTATTTTTTGCAGTTCAAAATCGCACACAGCACTTACAAAAGAAATGGTGTTATATTGTATCACTCTTTTCTCTATAGTTGTGTGCAGTTGCATTATATTGTCATACTCTGCAAACCATTCATTATAAACTGGTGTTTCTGGTGTTGCATCTGACAACTTGTGCTTAGTTCAGTCCTTACCATTATGTAAGCCATGGTAGTTACCTGACGTTTTTATGTTAAATGAATGTTTATGTAACAGTTACATTAAAAGCCCTATTTGAAATTATTTAATTGGTCTATTTGTAGATCTAAATGTAGATTTTACAGTCTGACACCTAATCGGAGCAAAGTTTACATAAAGGCTGCCTTAGATATTCTATACACCTAATAAAAATGAAGTGACTAAACCCCAAAACAATATGTATTGTACCAGCTGGCTTAAAATAATTAAGCTCTCTTCACAAATGTTTTTGTTGTTGGGGATCATTTTGGTTGTTTTGGACCTCATTTAATGTCAAATTTGCTAAAAACTAAATGGAATATTTTATGCCATTAATTTGCTTCATGGGTCCTGGTTAAATTCTGATTGTAATGTTTTGACCAACACCCAAGTCCTCCACATATTCTGTAGCTGGGGTGGCTGTTTTCTGGACACCATCCCAGAGGAAACGGTGCTTCGCTTCACAGTATTGTCTTAGTGATCACATATGAACATAAGGAACTGCATTATTATTGTCCTTGTTTCCCTTTTTATAATATTCTCTCGACCTGCTCGCTGGTTGTTTGTCCTTCATCTTTGGTTGGCGTTACTGATCAGTTTATCCCCGTGGCAACCAGGGAGCTTGATTAGATTAGTCACAGAAGTCTCTGTAGAGTTCCAGCCTCTCTCGCTCCCTTTCATCCAGCAGGAAGCTATCAATGAAGGAGAAAAGCTCATCCGAGGTCACGGGGGTAATGAACCTCTCTCGGTCCATTCCATGTTTGTCCAGCAGAACCACGCTGAAGTAGATTCTGGAGATTCTGAATGCTTGCCTACACAACACAATACAGTAATTTGATCATTAAAGGAAAAATCCATCCTCTGCTACTCACTGTTATTTATCATCAATCTGATGTTCGATTCATTCAAGGGGTTATTTGTAGTGTGTAATTTACTTTTTTGGTATACCCACTTTCTCTCAACCTGCCTCGTGTACTTCTACTTCAGTTAGTTTCTCCCTGTAAGATTGTGGCGAGTCTAGAATGGTGGTTTTCACTCCTCGGGAAGTTAATTGCATTCACCTTGCATCCCGGATGTAAAATAGTCCCCCGATTAGATGGCTACAATGAAAACCAGCAGGGCTCAGAGATTGAAACCCTCTGAAAGAAGCCCTTGCTCTTTGATTCTGAGGGACTGACACCAAAATGTGATGTTTTAGATGGCTGACACATTTTCTGCTGTCAAACTCCATTGTAACTGCGCTGGAAATGATGTGACATCACATTGTCTACCTTTGGTCAGTATGTAGATATTAAGATAATGGGCCCAGAAATGCAAAGTACATCTCCAATGTTTTTCTTAGAATGAACTCTTGGATAATTTTGATTGCCAAATAACCGGGGAGAAACCACCCGCCTGTTACCTCAAACCGTCAATGACTTCAGAGCCCAGTTCACTTTCCTTGATGTGGCCCGTCTCCTGAGGCGGGGAACCCAGCAGCTCAATCACAGTCACATGCCGCAGGTCTAAGCCACAGTCCGATTTCTAATGGGAACACAAAAATGCATGGAAGCTGTAAGAAATTAGCAGCAATTATAAAATTCCCTCTGGAAAGCTACTTTTTGTGGTTTTCATGTAATGTCGCCCAGCAGCAAATGTCTGTTCCTCACCTGTATCATAATGTTCTGCAGCTTGTAGTCCTGGTCAGCTACGTCTGGTGCAGATACAATCAGTAGCCGCCTCTTTTCATAGAATTGATCCAGGAGGGCGGATAATGTCTTTACATCTGATTTCATCTTCATTGCTGCACATACATTAAAGGTCACAGTCATACACTGCATTTATAACCCCATTATATGCATCAACTTCATAAGCATGATAACCATGTTCATACAGACTGTCAATACTCACGAACACACACTGCAGGGTCGCCATCCCAGCTGCGGTCATACTGGCAAACACGGCTAGACATCCCCATCCTTTCATGTCCTCCATCACATTGGTACTCGCACACGGCACCATAGTTATTCCCATCTGAGGAGCAGGTGAGGTAGCCATGCATTGGGGGCGGTAGCTCTGAACATCGTCTCACTAGGAGGAGAGCGCAATGGAAGTGCAGCTTTATTGTGTCATCCTGGCAGGTGGTATTATTGTTGGTGTATTTAAATGTCTCTGATCAATTCAATCCTCAGGTCAAAAAAATTCTCTCACTTTTTATGCACCTTACCCTCAACACGGACGATGAACTTGCAGGCAGCTCTGTTCCCGGCTTCATCGTACACTTTGTATCGGATGATGTTTGCTCCCGGTTTAAAGTGGGTGTTGGGACCCTGGCCTACTAATATTACACTGCACAGAGACCCAAAAAAAGGGACAAATGTTTGATTCCCTTTCAACGTGAACAGGAAAATAAAAAACGGAAAGGATGGACATACTTGAGTGTTTTATCAGCAGTATCCTTGGCAACAGGAGGTTCCCAGGACACCCTGGCAGTTAGCTTCCCAGGCTCAGCAACCTTGACTCTGGACAGAGGACACTTGATCTTTGGAGGATCAGAATCTGAAATCAGTTGGAAAATGTGCCTACTTTACAACAATATGGTGATGATACAGGATGGAAAATAACACGGTTTAATAGGTAACATATTTTTGGCATGGTTTAATTGCAACAAATCCTTTATTTTTATTTAATAAAGACTGGAATTTGAAGACTGGAAGACAACAGACCACGGCGTTGGTTCCAGTCCAGAGAACAGAATGGCAGGAAATACGCTTGTTGTATTTGTGTAGGTGGGAGACGGGACACATGTGGAGCTGGGGCTTAAGAAAGACTAATGGAAAACCAGACAGCAATGCAGATGGATTGAATTTAAGTCTGTTTTATGGCAGGGAGGTAAAAGTACAACTATCTACAGATGAAAATCCAATTCAATCACCAGATTTTTGAATTTGAACATCAAGCTTGCTTTACTTGGATCTGCAAACTAAGACCTTGACATGTACCTGAACAAACGGGTTCCGCCCTGCTCCATGTCCCCACACGCTGACAAGTAAGCGAGTGCTCCCCCGCTATGCGGTAGCCAGGGTCGCAGGTGAAGTCACACCTGGAGTCCACCATAAAGCCCTGGGTGCAGGTGTACCTGCCGTGCAAGATGAGTTGCAGCAGGTGGCAACGCATCCCTGCGGAAACAACAGATTAACATGTTACATGAAAGGGTTAAAACCATTCTGGGGGCATCACATAATAAGTAAACCTGAAGTGTTGGGGAAACCATAGCATGCTACTGGATTGGCCATCTGCTATTGGCTGACCTGTTGCACTCCGTAGACAGTGACATCACCTGGCACCAAAGATCAGTAGCATGCTTTTTACCTTTAGATGTCAGGCTTCACACAGATTAGTGTTTGGTGTTATTCTAGGTTATTTTGTCCCGTGTGTTCAACTTGCACGTACGGCGGCAGTAAGCAGTCCCAGACCAGCGGCGGCTGGCGAGGCACCGGATCGACCTCTTCCCCAGCAGGCGGTATCCGCTGTCACAGCTCATGTCACAGCGGGTGCCCAACGTGCTTCGGTAGTTTCTTCCTCGAGGGGAGAAGCAGGTCACCGCCCCATTGGTCAGACTTGGAGAATGACACCACTGTGGGTCTGCATTTAAGAAAACATCAACAGAAATCTAGCACAGAATATACATAGAATATACAGGAATCAAAGGACACACATTCATTTGATCGGAGGAGTGGTGTGTAATTTGTGTGTGTGTGTGTGTGTGTGTCTTCCCATACGCACCGTTGTGGTCTAGTTGAGGAGCATAGTAGTCTTCCTCTGACGCCAGCTCGCCGTGGCCGTGATGCACTGTGGTCCCAGAGCCAGCTGAAACAATACGTGCTCATCAGACATGTGAAAACGACGGGCGACAAACCTCTAATGGAGTCCATGTGACCAGACATGTCACACATCAAACGTGTGCGTCGACGTGACTTCTTGTGAAATGACTTTGAGCTTCTACATGAAGAGTGAAATATAGGTCATCCAGAGGCAGGTCGCCATGCAAATGATTCCCCGCACAAAGTCTCATTTCCATAACCTCCTTTCGGGTTTCCTTTCAACGCCAGCAGCTCAATAACGTTCCAGCCAACAGGCACCTGGATTTGCAATCAGTGAAGCTGACAGCAAGGCGGCATGAACTCCCCAGGGCTTTGGACACTAAAGCATGCTCAGAAGCATACAAGTCTTTCAAAGGACATCAAGAATTAACATAACCATGCGTATTAAAGCATGTTTAATACAAGACGTGGATGGATTCTACAGTTACTCCATTGCCTTTGTCCGACTCCTGTCTTCTGGCCCTCTCGTTGTAATTTGAGGCAATGTACTGCAGATGAACTACTTCAGCGCCAATTATGATGAACAGCATGTTTTCGTTATGTTTGTTTCTCGCCCCCTCATATATTAGGTACTCATCCCCTTCCCTGCTGAAAGCATATCGCCCATGAACCACAGACTTTATTCTGAATCTTTACTGTACTTTTCCGTACAGTGAATCTCCCTCACTCCAGTCCACCTCTCTCACCATTTGTGGTTGGGGCACAAATCCCTTTTCCCTTTGAGATCCTGAAAATGACTCCGTGTTTAGAAACCAGTGCCAAACTTGAGAGTTTCCACTCCGTAAAACCTCCCCACCCCCACACCTCGAGTCAGTTCCTGTACTAAGGACTGCTTCCCTAGTTTCAGCTCAACCTTGTCTGTGTATTTTGAGTATTTATTTATTTTTGGGGGGCAAAATGACACCCAAATTAAGCTTAGCTCAATTACATTTCTAATGAAGTTTCGTCACATTTAACAGCTATTCACGCACTTGGAAATAGTTCCAGCTTGTTCCAGTCATTAGCTCGTAATACGTCCTCAGACTAAACTTACTTACTTCCCAAGTCCCCCTTACAGAAAATTAGTCACAGAGGAAATTTAAAAAAAAGCTAAGCTCATCAGATTTTTTTGGCCTGGTATTTGTGAAGGTCTGCGCCACAGGACTGAAGTAACGTGACAGACAACTAGCCTACATAGGCATCTCATCGCTTGGTATTCCCTTGACACCAATGGTCATCCATCTATCTGAAAACCCAAAGCAGTGCATTAGTGGTCTCTCAGCTCACAGTGGCAGCCTGTTTTTAATTACACATGGGTAAAACTGCTGAGGTGGTCTTGTTGCAGAGGGTGTAGGATACCCAGACACTGACACACACACCGTGCGTCAGTCGAACCGCACGCAAAAATGAATGCTTAGCGTGCATCGGGGAAGCAGCCAGGCGGAAGGGATGAGTCACATCAGAGGTATACTTTACACTTCCACTATCGATGGCTGTTAGGATGCAAGAAGATTTCATTTAAAAGGCCATTACTGCCGGGAATCAATCAAGGACTAATAACAAAGGTGAGATGATAACCTGTCTGTCTCCTTTTAATCATTCTGAATGATCATCCGAGTGCACGTGTGAGTTTGGGAGGATCTAACGTCGCGTCAGTCACTCACTATCTAGTTGGCCCGTGGGGACTCAGTAATTAACTAGTAGTGATTTGGAGTTGAGCTGTAATTTATCCTAACATCTGGGCGCATTGTCGGCTATACGGAACCTGAAAACACAAAACACACACACACACACAGAAGAGGAAAGCAATTCAGTGTTACAACTAAAACATTTTATGTAATCCCCCTGGATCCTACCGAGTTATATGTTGTAAGAGTCGTGGAGGAGTTGCATGGAGCTCCTCGTTCCTTAAAGGGATGAGTGGGCTCCATTTGTATTTATTCAGCCTCCTCAAACATCCGGCACATCTGCATCCAATACAAGTGTTGTTACTGCAGAGATGAAGGTATTTCCCAACTGCAGGCATTTTTGGTGAGTTTTTTGACGTTTTTTTTTTATTTTCTTTTTCTGTACGCCTATAATTATTCTGTGTGAAGAATTCAGAAACTCTGCAACATAAGAACCAAGACACAAACTCCGAAACATTACGGTTCAGGCTCAGCAACTCACCTGTGAAGTATAAAATCAATGCTGCGACGATGCGGCTGAGCGACATGGTGGAACTGTTTAGTCGTGAAGGGCAAAGATGACACTGCAGTTTAGAACAACAACAAAAAGTGACACCAAAAAAACAACCCAACTCGTTGAATCCAGAGATGGTTTACAGATGATGATCAGACGACTTTTAAAATCCACACGTGTTGTTTCCACTGAGGCCAACAGACGCTCCAGTCAAACCAGTGTCGACGCAAACGCAGTTCTCGTAAACCCAGATCCTTCTAGTTCACCCGAGACTGGGGAAATACCACTTGGCGGCACTATCGGACTTCTCCAGTTTGTTCTTCTGTTTCCTCCCACAATTCCAACCCAATTGCATTAAACACTAGGCTATTTTTAAAATAAATAAAACTCCACCCCTCCAAATAACAAATACAAACGGATGTTTATCCCAACAATAAAAAGATACAAATATAAATAAGATGAAAGCTGCCAAAAAATAATAATATTAACAGCACTATTAATACAATAAACTTGATTTATATAGCACTTTTCAAAACACTG
Organism: Acanthochaenus luetkenii; assembly: GCA_900312575.1. NCBI lineage: Eukaryota > Metazoa > Chordata > Actinopteri > Beryciformes > Stephanoberycidae > Acanthochaenus > Acanthochaenus luetkenii. The sequence continues at coordinate 21,786 of OMOT01078435.1, forward strand.
GTACAACGTGTAAAAAAATACATAAAATAAACAGCAACAGCATACGAACAAGGCAAGAAACGTTCAACTTTATCGCATATATTTCTCTCACAACATACTTTTGAAGTTGATTGTGTGTAAAACACAACAGGACACACGTTTCTTTCTTTTAAACAGTATTTATTAGTTACATTACATCAATCAGTATATTTCAAAGCAATATGGCAGAAACTGAACTTATCAATCAGTTCTATAGGGCTGAAACAAATAGTGACAACTGTTACACACTAATTCTCATCACATCTACTATTGTACATTGTTATTTTCTGTATTAACTTGTTGATATAGTAATGTATAGACTTACCAGCATTAGTGGCACAGTGTCCATAGCAGTGGCATGTTTGAGCTCTTCAACTGCTACAAACATTGTCTGTCTGTCTGTCCATCCTTAAGAAACCGGACGTATGTCCCCTCCGGGTCTCTGACGGCCGTTGCAGCTTCAACAAGGACGCGAATGAACCTGGCTGCCTTTAAGTCGCTGTAGCTCCCAGGTGTCATTATAAATGTCTTCAATGAATCTGGAACAATATTAACACAAAACGTTCACGTAACGATACTGTAGACTCAACCAAGTGATTTACTATCCCGTCCCCACACGTCACATTCGTTGAAAATACCTGTTAGCTAGCTAACTGTTAGCTAGATGTGGGGAGGGGATAGCTAACTGTTAGCTAGCTGTGGGGAGGGGATAGCTAACTGTTAGCTAGCTGTGGGGAGGGGATAGCTAACTGTTAGCTAGCTAACGCTACGTCTGATGACACTGCAACATCATTTCGAACAGGCAGAGCCTCAGCTAACATTAAGGCAGACAGCGGCAGCCCAAAACGGAGTGGACGAAATCGAGAGGGGGGAAATGCGCTGAATTTAATTGCAACTAGGGCAACCAAAGACTGGTTTTACGTGCCAGCAAACTTTTTTTTTTACAGTAGTCTACTGTATCATCCATTATCAAGAGAGCAACGTCTGCCTCAAGTAGTCCGAATAAAACCAGAAGTAAATGCATTGCCTTCAAAATAAAAGCGAAAACCAAAAAGACCCATCTTGCCACCTGAGCTCTTAGGAACAACTGTGTCACAAAATGACCATTTGACGGTATGCGTTTTGTGTTGTATAGTATTATCTTTGGCAGCCCAGTGTGCGATGTTGCATAGATTACAGCTATAACGCGATATGCATTGTGTGTTGTGAAAAGGACATTCCGTAAAGAAACAACCGTTTTTCCCCTCACCGCTCATTGCTTCTCAAATGTGTTCTTTATTTCCACTTAAAAACATGTTAAACGGCTCTGGTTCGTCTCAGGGTGTTTTATTCTGAAATCTGTAACCGAGAATCCTGGCAGATTTGACTGGTCGGGAAATCAGTTTTTTTCCTCCCCTCAGGAAAGTGAATCTGGGTTAGTGACACACTTCCCCTTCTCCTTGGATTTATTTTTTTCGCCCTAAAGTTGTTTCCTCCCTAGGGGGCGCAGTGGAGTTTTCTGATGTCTCTCGTTGTAGGATACTGACTGGCAGCTCCTGATGCAAACTGAGCTAAAAGCATCTCTCATCATTTTAATATTGTGTGTGTGTTAGTTAATATCGTTTTAGAGGGGAAAAAACACAAAACTTGCTACTTCTTTTATTTGATCTCACTAATGGCAACCGAGCAGAAGGGAACATGTTAAAGGAAATCATAAGGGACAGTATTTGCAATGTAGTTTATAAAATGAAAAAGGTACCTATATATTTTGTAGTTCATTTCTGTTGCTCCTGGGATTTAATTATAGATTTCCATGAAACACAGACATGATTACATATGTTGTTTTTTCATTTGAGTTGATTGTGAACTATCAATTTGTTAACATTTCCAGTTCTCCCCAAAAATAAGTGTCTTTGATATTGTGGCTGCCCTATTTTGTAATTTTGCTAAATCTTGTAGCTAAAGATGTTTGTTTATTCTTTTATGTATTTATTTATTACAGGGACAGTGCACATTAATGAACATTGGGGGGGTTGCAATTGCAAAATTGTGAACAATGGAAAATAATAAGTTGATAAATGTTCAAATTCTCTGCAACATCAAGTGAATTTCTGTGTACGTGAAACACATTATAGCCTGAGAAAATGGAGAAGTAGCCACCCTGAAATTGAACATGTGTGATTCACGGTAAGGAATCTGCAGTTGT
>OMOT01078441.1:0-17105 GCA_900312575.1 Acanthochaenus luetkenii
TTGAGAGAGAGGGGGGGAGAGAGAGGTAGAGAGAGAGGAGGGGTAGAGAGAGAGGGGGATAGAGAGGGGGAGTAGAGAGATAGAATGAGAGAGAAAGGGGGAGAGACAGGCTACATCATCATAAAGTCATGTGACTGAGTTTCCTTGGCGACAGCAGCAGTGTAGTACATTGAGATGCTGCCTGCTCAGTTGAGGCAGCAGGCGCTCTGCATCCTCACAGAGGTAAGTGACTCCTCGTGTCTCGTCCCGCTTAGCTTCTCCTGCCGCTGCTCTGCCTGGAACGAACGCTAGCGACAGATTACCGTAATATATCGAGCGTTAAATTAAAAGACAACATTGTGTTTGTGTATGCAGTCTGCCTTAAGGGGGACTAGGCAGCACGTGCAGGTTTGAGCAACCTTGGTTCTGCCCTGTTCTCCCTCTCTGTTTCCTCATGGTATGAAACGTATCCAAACTAGCAGCATTGGTGTCTATGCAAATTACATTAGAAACCAAACATTAGGACCGACGAATCAAAAAATGATGCCACGGTTTTCTTTTTAATCTGTTCGTCTGGTCTTCAGGGAATTTCAAATGTGTGATACAGTAAATGATTGCAGGGAATAAGTCATTTGGTTTCTGAACAAATACTACTACTAATAATAATATTATTAGTTGAATACAATTAGTGATCCACAAATTATGCAGTTTTTATGTGTGTGTGTGTGTTTTGGTTTAGTAGACAGTACAGAAAAGACTGTGCACTGTGGAAGCAGGAAAAGGTGTTTGGTACTTTGTGAAGCCAACAGTAACTACAGAAAGATGCTCCGGACAGATCAGGGAGATGTGACTACTCAGATATGGAAAGTGCCTTCATGGGTTGCATGTTATTTTCCGTGAACCTGAGAACACCTGAGATGTGCAGACGGACATTGTGGTCCACTAATGAGATCCTGGTCTGGGAACCGAAGAGAGATCTGTAGATGGACCCCGTCGCTTTGTTTACTCTCACAAATTACCTCCTGCAATGTTCTTCGTTTTTCATAGACTTCCAGTTTAATTCAATTTATTGTCTGCTGTTGTCCCTCTCGCTCATTTTAATTAGGTTTAAGCTAATAGCTTCTTTTTTTAAATCTAAATTGCCATTGCCGTAGAAGTCAATTATTCCACGACAGTTAAAAGTGAACTAGTCAGGATCGCTGATTCATGATTATTAATCAAATGCAAATGTCCTCCCCTCCATCCCCTGGTGACAAGCGCCACGGGTCTCTGCAGCGTACCATTAAAGGCCTCTTATCTTGTCTTTTAGTCAGCCGAAACCAGTGGCCAGCAACATGAACGACACAATGCTCATGTCCTCCGGGGCCCCTACACCTACCACAAGGTAAGAGCCTCATGTCCTCCAGGGCCCCTACACCTACCACAAGGTAAGAGCCTCATGTCCTCCGGGGTCCCTACACCTACCACAAGGTAAGAGCCTCATGTCCTCCGGGGCCCCTACACCTACCACAAGGTAAGAGCCTCATGTCCTCCGGGGCCCCTACACCTACCACAAGGTAAGAGCCTCATGTCCTCCGGGGCCCCTACACCTACCACAAGGTAAGAGCCTCAGGTCCCCAGACATAACCCCACACTCTCCTTTTTAATCACACACTCTTCACTCTGTGCTCGGAACAGGTGTGACAGACTTTCTCTCTCATCAGTTGAAATAAGAAGAGCGAGACGACGGATGTTATTTCCTCCCTCGCACTTTTTACCATCTTTTTAGCATCGGAGCCCTTGTGGGTGTATTTTTAGAGGGACATTTGTTACGCTGTCACGACTCAGGAGCATGTGAGCGCTCCCACTTCGAGGGCTGATTGACGAATAGATTGTGATCGAATTGGAGCCCCATCACGTAAGCAGATAGCGAGGGAAGGCGGTCTAATTGTCGTCTCATTTCAGCCCCTCTCAGTTAAAGGCCACCTCTATTATTATTTACTCACGGTGGTAATGAACCATCTAATAGCGCAGTGTGGTTATGAGTTCGATAATGGAGAGTGATGTGGTGTGCCTGCACTCCGTCCTGCAGGTCTAGGCTCAGTGAATTGTCCCTCTGGCCCACGGTATCTCTTTATCACATCTTTCCGGGAAATTCGTGTTAGCAAGGTGGAACTGCTCAGAGATGGTTCTGAGGAGAGGCGCGCCTGCCCCGTGCCAGCGATGTCGTGCACAACGGGAGTAGAGGTGTGCGCACATCCGGCTTGTTTTAGGCCAGGTGCTGGATCGATTCCCCGACACGCACTTTGTTGGTTGAAAGTGTGAAATGAGCTCGAATGCGGTGTGCGGATACGTTTCCATCTGTGCTCGGTGCTGCTGGGTTATCATACTGCACCGAGGCGGTTGAAGGGCAGCACTCGCACTGCAACACATGTCCATCTCGGCAAGTCATTTAATGTACTATTGAGTCTTCAAAGTGTATCTATAGATAATAATCTGAGATCATTTCAATTGTTTCCAATACAGGTTCACGCGTTTTCAACCATTTTCTTGAAGCAAGTGGCAATATAGCTGGGAAAATGGCAGATCACTCCACAAAGATCACTTGATTCAAGACATCTCTTGAAACAAGTCGATTCGCATTTGAAACAAGTGCAATTAACTGACCCTGTTGGCAGATATTTTCCATTTGCTTTAACACTGGATTACGTATTTTGCCTAGACGGACATGTTTTGCAGTGCAGAGTCTTGTCTCGGAGGGCCGACAGCATCGAGATCGGAGCGGGTTGGAAGGCAGCTGACATGATAGGGACCCCCGAGGAGGTAAACGACGCCGTGCCTCCGGCCCAGCGGAGGTCAGTGGAAGACGGCGCGTGTTGCAGCATGTACAGAGACACGCACCGCTCTCCTGAGGTCCGTGTCACTGTGGCAGTAACGAAGAAGCCTGATAACCTTTGTCTTGACATTTTTGCTCCGCGAGTTAGAGCTGTTTTGTGAAGACAACTACAAAGCTGCCATATTTAGGGGAGACATTGCGCATGAATCCACCAGAATAGGTTGTTTTGCGTGTCAGTGTGTGAGATGAGGTGTTGAGTCAGGCTTGTTTCGGTTTAGGTCTGGTTGCAGAGAGCTGAAGGCCAGTTCTTACCAGCCTCTCACTGTGAGCTGACGTACTGTCACACTTGGTTTGTAAATATTAATCTATCATTATAATTACTCTGCACCGATCGGCCTCCTTTCACACGAATCAAAGATGCCACTGCTGAATAATGCAAAGCTCCTTGTGGCTCTGCCTCAGTTCGACAGCCCCGAGCCGAACGTCGTGCTGGAAAAGACAAAAGCAGCACTAGCGCTGTCCTCGCTTGTTGTCCCTTTGCTGTTCTATTCTTTTGATCAGAATAAGACGATTCGTATTTCAATCGGCTAGGCATTCTGGTCTCTAGGATTTTGAGCTCGCTGCGTGATGTCGGTCCAGACTACAAACCGCAGGCCCTCTGTATGTAATGGTGTTGTGCTTGGGTCTAGACGAGCCTCCATCACAGCCTGGTCTCTGATGCCGTCTGCTCTGCTGACACGGCATCTGCTGCCTCCTGCCTCGCTCTCTCTCTCTCACAGACAATCGCTCACCACCGGTCCTTCAAGGGCGAACCGACCGACCGACACTGTGCAAATGTTAGTCATGCAGAACCACAGCGGCAGAAGATTAAAAAATAAAAATAAATTCCAGGCTAGAGCTCGATGAGTTTTAATTTCGAGTTCACTGAGAATTGATCAAACATCGGTAGATGTGAAAACTCAACCGGTTGGGGCAGCAGTGTTTATACCTGCAGGTGCCAATACTTGCCTACGGTGTATACAGTGACTTACCAATCCCTAAAATACTTCACTGGGTGACATATACTTCATAAAAATGTAAGCATTGGAAACACTTAACGTTGATGAACTGATCCTCTATTTATCCTCCTTACTTTTGCTGGCTTGTATTGTTGCTGATCCAGGAATGTACGGTTATTCCACTGTTGCACTCACTGTAAAACACGCTGGATAACAGAATATGTAAAATACCTAAAAAGCAACAAGTGAAACATGTCGTCCCACACGAATGATGCAGGCACTCCTTGGGCCAATCAGTAACAAGGTGCATCGTAAAAACTGGCCTGGTGGTGACCTTTAATTATAGCGTCCTCATCAGGCCAGTCAGTGTAATTTGTAAAGATAACTGGATTTGTGCAGTAAGTCTTGTGTTAAGTAAACGTGCAATATAGGAGACATTTTACCCTTAATTATAGCGCCTCCATCAGGCCCATTAGTGTGGTTTTTGCAAACGACAGAATGCTAAATGCTTAATCTCTCCAAGTTTCGTCTAAATCGGACCAGTGGTGTACTGAGATATTACATGTGTGGGGGGAATAAATGAACTAGTAAAGGAGAGCATTGAAGCACTTCACACATCCTAGTCTAAAGGCACTGACCATTAGGTGGTGGCAGGAAACTCCCCGACAAAGCAAAAGCATGGAGCGGCTCCTAGAATGATAGCTAGCCCAATGAGAAGGATGGAGACGGGCAGCCCAGCTCCAAAAGACCCTGTAGGGTCATAGTTCTTCCTGTGCCAACGGAGCAGGAACCCTGACGTGCTTTAATGTATTACTTGAATCCCTATTACTATAAACCGTCTGCGGTTTAGGCTGAGGACGAAGCCGTAAACTATGAAAACATCAGTTTTAACCAATCTTGAGTCTTAAAATCCTATTTTCCTCAAAACAAGTCCTCATCCAATTGGGTGACAGAGTCAGGTGACACTGTCCTGAAACAAGTGGAGTAATCCGCCTTATTTCAGGATAATGTCACTGGTGTCAAGAAAATCCTTGAAATAAGTCACACAGCACTGGGAGCGATTGAAATGATCTCATCACATTTTTCTTCACATGTTTTAATAAAGATAATAGTTTAATGCAATTCTTTGCAGTGTGCAGGAGGCTGCAGGAACTTCAGTTGTTGATGCAGTGGATTTGAAGCCAGATTGGGTTTATTGGGTTTAATGGGTTTCGTCACTCCCCAGTCAGAGCGAGAGTGCTGTCCCCTCTGAGGCCGAGAGCCCAGCATAATTTCAGCTCTCCTTCACTCCTCATTGCAGACCGCTCGCTGAGAAGGGACAGCGTATGACACGTCATCTGTTCACGTCATCTGTTCACGCCATATGCCACGCCATATGCCACGCCCACCGTCATTTAAAGTCACGTGCATTTTTGACTTTCCCAGTCAATTGTAAAATGGCCGGAATGAGCATTGGCGCGGTCACTAATGGATTTGTCATGCTGCATTCTCTTTTGTCCATCTCAGTTCATTGTAATAACCAGTTATCACAGATTGCATATCAACACCATTGTGTGATCTCTCTCTTTCTCTCTCTCTCTCCCCCCCTCTCTCTCTGCAGTGTCTTGGAGAGTCCCAGCCGACTAGATGAAGAGCACCGCCTCATCGCTCGCTACGCTGCCCGCCTGGCAGCCGAGGCGGGCAACTCCACAGTGAGTGGCTTGCAGGACGCCCCGTGGTCGTCTTCAGTCAACCTGCATTTCACATTTACTCCTCTGACAAGTTATTGTGTGACACGTCTTCGTGGCTGGAGAACTTAAATGTTGATTCTGGAGTTGGAGGATCCCACACTGTGGAAAATACTCACTCTTACAAGAAAATACTCACTCTTATGAGACAATACTCACTCTTACAAGAAAATACTCAAATGTTAGTTTTCTTGAAACAAGTGGAAAGAAATCTGCCAACGGGGTGAGATAAGTTCAACAGTTTCACTTGTTTGAAGGGTTTTCTTGAAACAAGTGATTCCATTGGAAACAAGTGCAATTAACAGAGTTTTGTTTTTGTTAAGATGGACATTTTCGCTGGACACGTTGCTGTCTGACTGTTCTATTGAAAGGTAGACCAGGGGTGAGCTGAAATGGCCCCCTGTTTATGCAGAGGCATAATAAGTCTCCAGCAGAGCATCATTACTGTTCACTGTGGTCAGCAGATAGCGGTAGGTGTCTGACTTTTGCTTGCCTACCTTTGTTCATTCCGTTCTATGATCATTTTGTCTTTCAGCAACAATGTCCTCCATCAGAATTGAGTTTCAACTTTGATGCCAACAAGCAACAGAGGCAGCTGATTGCAGAGCTAGAGAACAAAAACAGGTGGGGTTCTGTCATGTAGATATCAGCAAATCAGTGTCAGTTTGATCCTCCGTTTTAACACTTTTTAAAAACAACTATTGGCAATGTACCTTGCATTTATGGGCTGTTTTTGTTGTTTGGTGGTGTGATTTTTATTTCCAGTGCAGCTACATTGGAGTTTAATAGCACAAAATGTTTCTTTCTATCTAAAACATCAATGGTAAACGTCAGTCCCTTAAAATCAAAGAGCAAGGGATATTCCTTCTAGACTCACCATTTTACATGGTTCATACAGGAAGAATAATCCACCACAGAAGAGGAAGAGACCAATTTCTCCACCGACAGTAGCCGCAGTAAACCATAATGCAATGCAGCTACAAGACATGCTGAATTGTGAGCAAGTAGAAAAACGATCACCATCGCTCTCTCCATCTACACATGTAACCCACAGCTGAATGCAACAAGTTCACCCCCGTTCTCTGGTGGTTGCTGAAAGTCATTCTGGGAAATGTAGGAACTCACCAACTGAAGTAGAAGTAGACGAGGCAGGTTGAGGGAAAGTGGAGTACACCAAAACAGTGTGGAATTTTCCTTTAAAACATTAGTGCCATGATCTGCCCACGGGCGTTTGTTCTCCAAAGATTTTAAATGAATGAGTGATTGATTGGTTGATTGATTGATTGATTGACTGACTGACTGGCTTCCTCAGGGAGATCCTCCAGGAGATCCAGAGGCTGCGCTTGGAGCATGAGAAGGCCTCTCAGCCGACCCCGGAAAAAGCCCAGCAGAACCCCACCCTTCTGGCCGAACTACGGCTCCTCAGGTATCGTCCCTCCAGCCCCACCTTTCAAACGCTTTGCCCACTGTGGGAAGAAACCATCCAAATCATCTGCACACACATCCACACCGATTTCCTCTCATAGTGATGTGGCTCTGTTTGTTTTCATTTCCACAACAACAGGAAGAGTGATGTATTACGGAAATAAAGTAGTTTAACGAATTCAGGGCTTAGTTCAAGGGCTGTGTGGGTTAAGCTCATTCTTCTAGCAGAAACGCTTTCTTTCCAACTCAAGAGTAGGGATGCCCCCCGAAACCCGGTTCTAACGATACCCATCCCTACTCAAGAGTATGCTCTTAAATGTAATACATCCTGTGAACACCAGAGGGTGACGATAAAACTGTGATCTCCTCACCAAAGTGATGGGCAGACACTTAACCTTTGAAGATGAAACATTGAAAGGTTATCGGAATCGCTTTGATTGCCAAGTGCAATGTATGTACAGGTGTTTGTGTCAGTGACATTGGCACAGATACAATAATTTACAGTGTGTCACGTTAGATATTGATACAACATTGTACTAGGGCAACGGGACCTCAAATACAGTGCAATGAGATGATGTAAGATGTAGGATATCACTCTACGTATATTTATTTAGTACACAATATATATGTGGATTCAAGCAGCATTTAGTATGGTTATAGGTATAGAGGAAAAGGGCAAACCTGTGTCTCTGGATCCTCATTGTGTGCTGGCACTAATCTCTGCCTATAAGCAACACGGCATTTCACAAACAAAAATCAGCAAATCAAAAAACACAACGGCAAAAGAGAAAGCAATTAAATATTCCACAGAAAACTGAAAAGTTCTCACTTATTGGGTTGGACAATTACATACAAACAAATCGGTTTTAAACAGTATTTCTGCACGTTTAAACTCACGCACCTTTATTCTGAAGGCTAAACGTCCAAACCGGAAGTCTTATGTTATGGCTATTCTGGCAAAGTAATGCATTGCCAGTCCTCACTTCCTGTAACGCAGAGTGACATCAAAGACATCCAATGAGCAACGAGAAAGCTAGTACCTACCTTTTCCGTTTTCTGTGGAACGTTGAATTGTTTTCTCTTTTGCTGCTGTGTTTTGTGATTTGTTCATGTGTTTTGTGATTTGTTAGTGTTTTATGAAATGTTGTGTTTTGTGATTTGTTAATGTGTTTTGTGTTTTGTGATTTGTTAATGTGTTTTGTGAAATGTTGTGTTTTGTGATTTGTTAATGTGTTTTGTGAAATGTTGTGTTTTGTGATTTGTTAATGTCTTTTGTGATTTGTTAATGTGTTTTGTGTTTTGTTAATGTGTTTTGTGATTTTTGTTAATGTGTTTTGTGATTTGTTAATGTGTTTTGTGATTTGTTCATGTGTTTTGTAACGTATAACTTGTATATCCCTATTCCTTCCTTCTGCCACAGACACAGGAAGGATGAGCTGGAGAGGCGCATGTCGGCCTTGCAGGAGAGCAGGCGGGAGCTGATGGTGCAGTTGGAGGGACTCATGAGGTTGCTGAAGGTAGGATGATCACCTCTGTTTCCAAGAGATCAGTCTCCTGGTGGGACAACAAGGCCTCTGAGTCAGCAGTTCGGCCCTGTGGTGGTGTACGCACACTAACCCATTGTCCTAATTCATCTGCTGTTTTGCTGTTCTTCTTTAGTGTTTTTTTTTTTTTTAACGGATGTTGTTGATGCTGATCTACTGTTACACGATAGGGCTTTATACTTGGTGGCATGTGTGATAACATGAGATGTGAACATGTTTACTTACTCTGAAACAATGAAATTACAATGATCTAAAATCGTGTTAAAGTACCTTATGGTGCATGCAGAAATCCCTTTCTTATTCTTTCACTGCTTTAAATCTGTTGCTCTCTCACTCTTCTTGCTCTCTCTCACTGCTTACCTTTGCTGGCTGATAGGATGAGGAGCAGAAGCAGGCAGTAAGTGGCCCTTAATTCAGTTTGCAGGGCTCTGGTGCTTATCCACTGTCAGGCCGAACGGTTACCGTTACTGATTCTGTAGGGCTGCTAAAACCAGGACTAGGAAGTCTCTTTGAAAAACTAGTGGCTGCGTGTAATAATTACCATTTAAAAAGGGAACACTGAATTAATTGTCTCCACCATGACTGATTTATAATAAAAGCTAATTTCTTCTATGTTCCAAATGTGAAATCACTGTGATATTCATACAACATCCCTATAGGGGATTATAGTGTGTGTGTGGTTTGCAATAGAGGGGTTATAGTGACCTTATTGTGTGTCATGGTATTTTATCTACTATGGTATTACTGTAGTATTCTTATGATATTCCTTGCCGAGCGCCTGTGGTACCCGATAGACGATGTGTAGGGAAATTATATAATTATTTATATTATTTATTTTACCTCCTGTGGTATCGCTATAATATTCCTAAAATATTCCTATAAGGACTTATAATATGTCTGTGGTACTCAAGGGAGTGTATGGCGACCTTATTGTGCTTTATGGTTTGTTTTATCCACTATATCACTATAATTTACAGTTTTGCTGAGATATTTTTATAGTATTTCTTGCTCTGATTATTCTACCTGCTTTTCGTCTTCTGTTGTATGGAGAGGACGGTTTATGTGTCTTGGTCCGGTTTATTGGATCGGTATTGTACTTTTTTTACGTGGACCGACCAGGACACAAAAAGCGAAGGTCGAATCTAGTACACCGTCGTTCTGTCATTCACCTGAACGGTTGAACACTGCATTGAACACGGTTGTCTAACCGTGCCAAGAAAGTCATGCTGGGCACGGTTTCCACCTGGAAACACATGGAAACACATGGAAACACCTGGAAAGCGTTCCTCTCCGTGCTCAGAACCGTTCGGCCTGACTGTGGAAAAGAGCCAAATGACTGGCTCTCGTCATAGCACTTAGTGGAACACTACTATCCTCCCTCCTTTACTCAGATGTGATTTCCAGTCTACAGAATTGTAATGCCCTCTTTTCAAATGTATGAGAAGGAGTGGTATGAGAGAGGGAAATTGCACTGTTCTCCTCTTAATACATTTTAAGAAGGAGGTTAAGAATCCACTATCTAACTGGGTTACAGAGATCTAGTCCTCTAATCTAGGCTACCCCACCATTCCCTTGCTCTTATCTACTCTTATGTGATGAGATAAGCTGAGATACAACATTTAAAACCAGGTTTCTCGGGTCCATGGTCCAGGCGTGTTGAGAAAACTGTGTTTTTCTTAGCCCAAATGTCAGAGACCTGTTCCTTTCATCAGCGCTAACAACCTCCCTTCTAATGTGACTGCAGTCTGGCTGGTCATCTGCTGCCTGGCTCTGAGCCATGGGCCTGGGCCTGGGCCTGGGCCTGGGCCTGGGCCTGCACCAGTCCCAGGGACACACTGCCCCTTTCTCTGTGAGCTATAGCACCAGACCCAGCACAGGTCCCAGTCGCACACCCACACATGGTTCTCATTACGCCCTCCATCCAGTCAAGGTGCACGATGGAGATGTATGGATGTGTGCTGCAGATTACCGTGAGGTTTTCTTGCCTTTGGACCGTTGTTTTTGTTTGTTCTCCCTCAAAGGATGAAGTTATTTTTGCCACATCTGTGTCTGTGTTTGTTTTAATAAAAGTCACCGAGGCAACAAGATCGTCTCTTCTAAAGCCGCAATCTGGTGTCGTCCATTGAAACACAGTCGCCCCACAATTGGCTTTGTTGACATGGTGATTAATTGGATTTAATGATTTTCCCACTCTGAGGCCCAGATTCACTAAAGGTTTGCACAGGGAAGACCACACGCTGTATCACCAAAATGACCAAATCAGAACAGCATATCTATCCGTGCGCAATGAGTGGAAAGCTGCCTAATAGCACTGGTCTCTTTGGCCTGTCATGCTCTTGCATATGTAAATTATATGTCAATCTCATATGCAATCTAATCTTCTCTTATTATGTTGGCCATATGATATTTATTTGTAGGCAAGGCCATGGAAATCAAGAATGCACCCAATTCATTAACATTTCACAACATCTACTCCCCAAATTATCATAACGCACGGTGGCATAAAGAGTTTGTGCAAACAAAATGCGCAGATTGTCCACACGACGCAATATCAGAGAATCTGGACCTGAATCTATTACTTGACGTTTTTAGGTTTTTTTTTTTACATGTGTTTCAAGACTGTAAAACGTTTTACATCTGTAATGTTTGCAAGCACTGCAGTAACACACACGTTACGAGTCACGACAAGTTGAGAAAGTTTAAAAACACCAATTTATTAAACTTTATTGAAGTCAAACTCTTCTAGGACATTCACGAAGAGACACCAAATTTAGATGGTCCAATAACTTGCTGATTGTATCGTTAATTGGCACTGGTGTCTGTATGTTGTATCCCAGTCTGGAGGCTCCCCTCATTCGTCCCCTAGTCATGGTGCGGGCTGCTCCATGCCCATGCCCATACGCTCCACCTCGGCTGGGTCCACCCCTACTCACACACCACAGGACTGCCTGGCGGGGGTGGGAGGGGACGTGCTGGAGGCCTTCGCTCAGGGTGAGTCTCTTAAACGTTTCCCCCCTCAAAATGTTTTCAAATGATAATACGTCCTTGGTAATAACCATTTTAACAGCGGCATGTGCACTTGTACATTGCAAAACTAGCAACTGCGAGTGTTGTTGTTGTTTTTTTAACTTGAACTGATCATTCCTCTTTGTGTCCCAGGTGTATCTAGAAATCTTCGGAATGATCTATTAGTTGCCGCTGACTCGATCACAAACACCATGTCATCATTGGTGAAGGAGCTGCACTCAGGTTAGTCCCTGTCACATGTGTCGGAGTTTGACTCTGTTTTGTCACCTGCATTATATTTTCTTCGAGTCTGTTTTGTTGCCTTGGTGTGAGTCTTTATGCAGGTGTTTAACATATCGTCGTTAAATTCCCTCATATGTTTTTCCTCTGTGTTTGTGTCTTTTTGAGTCTGTGTCTGAGATGGGTTTTTTGTTTTCATTTTTAAAGTAGATGATGGCGGAGAGGAAGAGGAGACCAACATGAGAAATGGAGGGGATAGAGGTAAATGGAAGTACTTGTAGTTGAATGCATGGTAATTATAATGTATACATCCTAATTTCAACTTTTGGAGATATTTACTCTATTGGAACAGAGCACATAGTTATTTGTGTTGATCATGAAAATCAGGCATTTTATATTTCATAGTAAATAAGCCGTATTTCCTTTCTTTGTTTTCCAGCTGAGGCAGAATGAACAACACAAAAGTATGAATTATAATCATGTCATATTATATTATGCATGATATATTGCAAGAGGACAGTAACCTGAAATTGTGCTCACACCGCGAGCAACACGAGAATCCAGTTAAAGTACATTGATTTTCTACAACCACAGAAATATTGGCCGATGTCAATCACGACTACATCGTTTCCTCATTTGTTGGCGTGGAAAAGTCGGCTGCAACTGAACATTTGGACGACAGCTTTATGCAGCCAATCGTACGTTGCTCTATGTCTGGGCTCCTGCTGCAACACACTTGGCGCTGCTTCTCGCAATAAGCTACTGTATATCAAACCCGCCCGGCAGTGTGGGTGCTACAGTAGCAGTGTGATTTGTACTTTCAGCTACACGTGCAATATTTTTTACAAATGTCAAATGCGTCCATGGCTGTCGGGATCACTAAATGTGACTTTGTCTGTGTGTTCGCAGGCACAGCGAGAGTACAGAAGCACTGAGGGAAAGAGAACACCGTTCCATCCAATAAGGACATACAGTCAGCTGGGGAAGAGTCAGCAACGACAACAAACCCCCTGGCATTAGCACGTAGAGTAATGCATGCTGTAATCTAACAGGATTTCACTATGTGAACTGAAATGTTTCCTCACACCTTGCAGGTAGCAAGCTGTGTCCAATTAGCGAGTGTGTATGTTGTCCTGTATACAAAAACTGCTGTAATGGTTTCCCCTCACGACTGCTGTGGAATGGCTCGCTGTGCTTTCTCCCCCAGCCGTTCCACTGAAGCTGACCGCTCTGTATATATGCTGTGAACACACACGACCGTGGGAACGGCCCGACATGGAAATGACCTATTTTCACGACATGTTCCCCGTCATTGCTTTTGTATGATTAGCGCTAGTATTTTTTTTGGGTTCGCATTTTTGCATGAAGTTGCACTCATGTCTGGATTTAGGTACCGTGCCATTGTTGTGCCAGCTCTTTGCGGGTTTACGGTGACGGCTGGGGCATCAGAAAGTGTCTCGCCTCAGAATTCACGTTGAGTGCGTTTACTTGCACGTTCATGTTCTCGTCAAGTATGTACACTGGGACATCTGTTATTGGGATATGAAGATTCATATGAACAGCTTATCCCCATTAAGACCTTAACCAGGATATGGTCTCGTATCCGGAATACTGTGTGCACGTGAACGCACTCATTGAGTCGCATACCGTACTGCTGCTACTGCGGTTAGAGAGACGGAGGAGGTACTTTACACACAATAACGGCCCGACTCTCATTGTTTTGTCCGAGTGAAAACGTTACTGACATGAAGGACCCAGTCGACGCACCTGAAGGGCATTTTAAAACTCACGCAGCATGGTGCCTCCTTCCAAATACACTGACCAGTTGGTAGCAACGGTATTTATTGTTGAAGCACCTCAGGATGTTTAAATTAATCGTGTAAATTAGGCATTGAGTTTTAGTTGTGAAAAATTACAAAATGGACACTTGTGCAGTGTGTGAGGATGTAAGGAGGTAGTACGTACGTATAAAATGCTTTGATAGCTTTACTTAGAGAAAATGTTTATGTGCAATGAAGGTAGGTGCTCAGGGACTGTAGAGCTACTCCAGGTGGAATTTGGTAGTTGTGTCCTTTAACTGCAAGAAACCACAGACTGGCTTCAGTTTGCTAGAGGTCAAAGGGCAATGATGACTCAAACCGAAGGGTTTTATTCCAAAACACGATATAATCCACTGTGAGACAAATGTCTTACTGCTATTCGTCACTCAACCCTTTAAACCGCAGGTGATCCCGTTATAAACAAAGGTGTGAAGACGGCTAATAACTTCACTAATATCTCATAGTTCATTTTACCCTCATATCAGCGATCGTCTTGTAATAGCAGACGCCACTGTTTCCAAATGGTGGATGTCTCATTTTGGAATGAATCTCTTACAGCAAGTGGTTAAAAGCCTGGTGAAGAAGCTTGTTAGAGGGAGAAAATAATTTCTGAAGTGCTACTTGGTGGAGCATGTTGATGGATGTAGTTTGTTTGTGTGTGAATTTGTGTCTGCCTTGGATAAGGAAAGCTCTCTATCCGCTACAGAGATAACTGTCGAGCAGAAAGGTTATTTACTTGAATCAGGAGGAGATCAGGTCTAAGTTACTTTTAACATATTTGTCTTCTGGTTCAACCTTTTTGTCATTCAGGGTAGCCATTCATCTCAAATGAAAATGAGCACTGTCTGGTTCTAGCAATGTAACGGAATAAAAACGGAACCGTGCTTAAGAAACGGAACCAGAGAAAGCGCGAACGCTCGTTTTGAGATTTGTACAGTAAGCCTGTCCTATAAGCTAAGTATAAGGTTTTCGACAACCTGTTACACTGTGTCAAGAAAAAGAACGAACAGAGGATCCTCCGTCATCGTCGTTCTAAATGGGATGTTTTCATTCGGTTCTCTGTCGACGTCACGCCATGTTATCATTATTGCCATTCCTCTGGTTTATTAGTGGAGTATGATCATTGTAATGATTTTGTCGAAGCACAGATTCAAGTTCACACTTGCGTAGAGTAGTGGCCCACATATGAACGAGTCTGAAAAGCAGGTATACAAACGAAGTACCGCGTTATGAAACGCTGTGACCAATGCTGCCAAAAGGCTCAGTCGGTAAATAATTGAAATGCTGAGGTAAAAAAAAAAGAAAATGGAGAAGTGAGTTATTAGTCTTCCCCTTCATACCGGCCAAGCATAGAAATACAACGTCAAACTAAACTCTCTTTCTTTTAGTCTGTGCCTGTAGCTGTTCTGTAAAGTGATGTATAAAGTAACCATTCAGCAGATAAGACAACCTATCGGCCTTTATGTGGGACTTTTAGTCTGTGACCTTGTAGAGAGTTTATTTATTTTCTTTATTGTGTTCTGGGGGGTAAACTTGTGTTCAGCCTTTACATTTGTGCCAAACTGTTTGCAGACTTTGTGTGTCATACAAATTATATAATCACAGTATATCTGCGTTAGTTCGTTGTTGTTGCCCGTAGTTTATTCACAGAACGCCTGAAGATATCCACATTTAATGGTCTCCACCGCTGGAATCTGGAAAAGCTAATAGTAACGGAGTAAGATAGTTAACACGTTCCAACTCTGCTGGTAGACGGTCACTGATGTCATTCTAGCCAGTGGGGAGGCAATGCTGTTTACCCTATCTGACCAAACTCCGGGTAACACGAATAGAGGACAGCCAATCATAGAGAGGCGCATACATTGTGATCCTTTTATTGTTTGCAGAGAGACAATGTGCAAGAGGGCGACCTCAACAACGCTCCCCTAATGTTATTTATCTATGTGTGTGTCATGTGTGGTTATACTTCTGGTACACATTTGTTTCTCATGTTAATTTTACAAATGTCACACGGCCACTGTCTTTTGTAAATAAATAAATTGTGAGATATATTGAAAAGATTTCAAATATCGCTTGCTCGGTCATGTGATGTGATTGTTATTGTGTGTTTTAATGAATGGTCACTACACTATACTCATCTGACAGTCATCGTCTAACATAAACGACAGACCGGGGGCCTCGTTTATAGAACAGTTACTTGACTTCATCCTCTAGAGCCAGCTGAACTGAGTCATGTCAAAGAATATGATACATAGAAGTGACATATGTTGCGTTCATACTTTGTACAATGCTAGAAATACGTTTTAGCTTTCGATATAAAGGAAACATAAGCAGCTGTCTGTGGCCGTAGGATAATTTTTTTCACGAATCGCGTTCCCCCAACTGCCCTCCCTTCTTCCTCTTACAACTTCCTCCCTATCAACGACCTTTATACACAGAACAGAAGAAGAAGAAAATAGCATCCTCTTGGCAGCACAGCCACAAACAATGCCTTTTCATGCTTCACCACCTACACATCTGACCTGAAAACACGAATGCTGACCTTTTCCTGATGCTACAGGCCACACACTGTGGGGGAGGGGGAAAGACAAAAAGACAAACCTTGACCTATCAGCATCCTCCCCATGTGGGGGGGGGAGGAGGAGGATGATGATGATGTTGATCATCATCACCATCCGGCAGTGCTCTGCTCTTGTCTGCATGTCCTTAGGTGAACCGCTCACTGCCAGTGACTCTGCAGACCACAAGGGGAAGAGGAGCTGATGCCTACACAGATGCTTCCATCACAGTGAACCACATCCGCCTGTTACCCTCCCCTCCCCTCCACACACACATCCGCCTGTTACCCTCCCCTCCCCTCCACACACATCCGCACACCTCCCCTCTACCTGCCCCATTTTTTACCCTTTACCATACATGGCACTTCATCTGGTAACCTGAAACATTTACCTCACCCTGTGTCTCCCTCTAGTGGGCACGCATGGAATAAACGTAGTTTATGAAGCAGATATTTGAATCTCTCGTTCGAGAAGTCCACTGGTGTGAATATCTACTCAGAAAACTGCCAGTTCCAATGAAATGTACACAATTTAGATTTCACAAGTAAATATAAAGGAACTTGACATTGTTTTGGCACAATGTCATTATGCTGTAGTTTCACCGCAAAATCGTCGGTGTTACTTTAACTCTGAGGATGTAAAAATCAACATGCCAGTGTTTATATCAGTAGAGTAGAGTAGAGTAGATTAAACACCGGAACTGCCGCCCCGGAGACACGTGTGCTGTGTACAGTGTGTACAGGACAGTGGGGACCGGGGACCCCCAAAGGCTCCAGGGGGTCCCGGGCAAAATGAGGACGAGTGGGATCTCATTATCAAAGAATAATCCCAAATAGAGCAAGCATGGGTTTCACGTCACAAGACACTAGGCCGTATCGTCTCACGTACGGTACAGACGACTCAAAACAATACGGGGGTCCCTGGGACGAAACGTTATCGAACACCGCGCGTTTGGGGTGTAAACCAGTGAAACCGGCTGCCTTTAGGACCGGG